>PYXC01001262.1:1150000-1155000 GCA_015244755.2 Tenualosa ilisha
TCTCTGAGTCGTAAGAGGGGAGCGGCAGCAGCAGCAGCAGCAGCAGCATCAGAGGCAGCATGAGTGGGCTTGCAGCTATGGGCATCAGTAGCAGTGAAACAGCACGACTGGGACCGAAGCCGCATGGGCAACGATGTGAAACTGACTTACAGAGGAAACCTCAGACCTCAAACACACACACACAAAAGACAGGTGTGTCTGTGTCACACACCTGAGGTTAAACCACACCATTAAGGAAGAGAGTTCTTAGGCAACACTAGAGCCAGTGTGGTGGAGGTGGGAGAGTTAAAGGATGAAGGAAGTGATGATGCAGCATGTTGTGAATGATTCATTCTCGAGCCTCTAAATTTTTACCTTGCCTTAGGAAATGATGAGGTACTTTTAGAGAATTATGTCTGGTGTCTTGAAGTCACACTGTGGAAGAATTACCCTTTTAGTTAAAGTTTGGTGCTGGATATCTATTCAGGGTTAAGTGGGTATCACATTTATCTGACAACCACCTATAGACTGACTACCATGTAATGTAAAAGTGGGATAATACTCTATTATGAACTATTATGAACCTTAGCTAAAACCATAGGCAACTTATAGTGTGTCATGGTTACTACTGATTGTAATTTTTCTGCATGACCCCTGGCAGTTGGGTTAGCCCCTTGAGTCGTGGATCTGCCCAAGGTTTCTTCCTAGATTAACTGAACATAAGGGAGTTTTACCTTGCCCCTGTTGCTCTTGGGTGCTCCTTCTGTGAAGCGCCACGAGACAATACTATTGTAATAGGCGTTAGCCTATCTGTAATAGTTGCTTTGAAGCATTATACAGTGTTATTCAGCATTTGTGTCACACTTTTGTACTTATTCAGTGGTGAGTCTGCAGTTTCAATTTGACTGATGTCTAGCCATACCAGCTCAGCACTGCATATGTCAGTACAATGACATACAATTCAGTATGTTGAAATGCATCAATTCATATGCTGATCACAATTGTGCATCCTCAGTTTTGCTGAGTCAGCCAAAGCATGCTGTGCGTGCTGTGCGATACATTGCCAAACACCAAGCAGAAGCCATTTCAAAGTGTCAAATAGTCTGACATTTACAGGCACTCCACACATCTACGGAAAGCAGAAGAGGCCACTTTCGCTCCATCTGAGTGGGTGTGCAGCAGCGGCGCATGTGAGTGTGTGTCAGTCAATTTACACTCTGAGTGTACTTTAAAAGTAACACACTTAGCTAGTGTTAAATGTTAGAAACTTTTGCAATATCCAGACGTTCTGAGTGAAGGAAAAAGTCAAAGATCATTGCACTGTGCTGGCGGAGCTGATCTGAGTCAGCATGAACGAGTGAATGAATGTGGAAAAAACATGAAGAGAGAGAAAGAGGGGGATAAGGACAATAAATTAAAGAGCTGGAGGAGGAGGCAGTGGAGTGGAAAAGCGCTCCAGAGATGGCTTCAGGTTAAAGACCTTTCATCCAGGAGTCCTTACTGCACTCAGAGGGAGAGGGAGAGGGAGAGAGAGAGAGAGAGAGAGAGAGAGAGAGAGATGAGTCAACAAATATGTTTTGTCTATGTCCCTTCAGAGCTTGAGAGAACGGAGCTTCAAAATGTGTGTGTATGTGTGTGTATGTGTGTGTGTGTGTGTGTGTGTGTGTAGCACAGGTATACAGATGTATATTTCTGTTTGTGTCTGGTTCAAGGCGTGAAGACCTGGGGGAAGCCAGGGAGTCAAAACAAGCCCCCTCCTCAGATGTCCTCACGTGTGTGTTTGTCAGATGGCTGCACTAGGTCTGTGTGTTATTCAGCACCATGCTCATCATCCTTGTTTACCAGGATCAGTGTGTGCTGTTCCAAAATGTGTGTGTGTGTGTGTGTATGTGTGAGTGAATGAAAGAAGCTCAAGTGCCTGTTCTGGAAGAATAAACGATGGCAAGAAATATCAGATTTTATCATCCAGCAATCCTCTTCTTTGTTTATCCTGCCTTCCTCAGGGAGAAGCCATTTCTCCTCCATTTTTTTGTTTCTGAAAAGTAGCATCTTCCAACTTCTCTAAATGATTTTACAGAAATCCCTCCAAGAAAATAAACAAACAACAAAAAAACTGTCCTCTGTACAGGATGTTACTTGCGTTTACACTTGTAATGGTCTACTAACTTTAGATTTGAGAATTTTTCCAGTATTTTTTCTGCGAATAAAAAACATAGCTCTTTGAAGATCTGAGATGTTTAGGAAAGAAACTGGCACATCTTTTGCATTTCCTGTAATTTGGGGATAATGTCACCTGATCTCCTGAGTGAATGCATGGATGGCCCCCCCACCCCCTCACTCTCACTCTCTCTCTCTCTCTCACACACACACACACACACACACTACACACACTATACACACACACACACACACACACACATACACACACAGATAGTTTTATCTTGTCCATAAGAGCTTAGCCCTTGGAAAGAAATTTGTACTTTTCTGAGGGCTGATGTTACAAAAATGTACCCTGAGATGTGTTAATTGTTTTAATCTGTTGTAAATTCTACTGATTAGAGATGGTTTATTTTCTTTTCTGGAGAGAACCACCTTCCAAATCCCCTGAATAATTTCACAGATTTCATTTGTTTGTTCATATTTTATCATGTTTTTTTTTCTTATTTTTTTTCTGAAAAGCAATGTGAACAGCCACCTGTTATTAACAAAACATCTTTGCTGTCTCCATGGGGACAGTGGTTGCTGGCGCGTTTGGGGCTGGGCCCCATGCATCTGGTCCCTGTGACGTGCCCCCCCAAGAGAGGAGCCCTGGCAAGGAGCGGCCGGCTGAGCTGAATGGGACGGATTGTTCTGGAAGGGGCCAGCAAGTCTTTCGCGTGGCCCACGCTTTCTTCTTTAATCTCTCTCTCAGCTCCAGATATGAGGAGGCCTGGCCCTCCATGACATCTCTGATGTTCAGGTCTCGCTTACACTCTTCCCATCTCTCTCTCTCTCTCTGTTTCTCTCACTCTATGCCTCCATCTGTTCTTTTTTATTTCTTTTCTTTCCTCTCACTCTCTGTCCCTCTCTCTTCCTCTTTAATCTCTACTGTAAATTATGACCAGAGACAGTGTTCAGGTTGTCCTCTCTCAGCTTATTTTCTTTTTTTTTTTCTTTCTTTCTTTCTCTCACTCACTCACTCACACACACTCTCTTCCTCCCTCCTCATTCACCCTGCCTCTCTATCCCCTGTCTATCTTTTTTTATCTCATTTCTCATTCTCACACTTTTCTCTCACTCTCTAACTGTCGGTGGATATCTACAGCTGTGACTGCACTCTGAAGTGTTGCCATGTGTAATGCGCTTTTATAATGGACTTTAATTTTCAGGAACTGTCTCATCACGGTTCCCTTATTTCTCTGTCTCCTGTCCTTGGAGAGCCGCAGGGTCAGTGAGTGACAATGCACATCTGGAGGGGGCCGCTGACTGTTGAGTCATTATCTCGCTCCTGTTACCTCCCACGCAATCGGACACACACATACACACACACACACACACACACACACACACACACACACACACACACACACACACACACACACAAACTCTCCTCATAAGTGCACACACACACACATTCATACACACACATGCACAACAGCATACACAAGCACACACAGATGCTACATTGTGTGATTGCGGCATCTATACACAAAGTGGTGTCAGTTGCACTTGCTCTGATTCACCATTATCAGCACCAATCAGCATCAGTGCGTATGTTCAATGAATCACCCGACATGGCCTCCTCACCCTCCTAACTGATTCACAGTTTATATGTGTGTGTGTGTGTGTGTGTGCGCGTGTATGTGTGTATGCGTGTATGTGTGTATATGTGTATGTGTGTGAGGTGGGAGTGCTGATTTCCAAGCTGCTTGTCGGGGCTAAGGTTGGGGGGGTGGGGGGTTGGTCAGGCCTCTGCCCACACATATGGTTACAATCGCATGTCTGTGGCTTTACGGTAAGGAAGTAGCACGCGCGTGCACACACACACACACACACACACACACACTCTGACTCAGAGGGAGGCCCACCATTCCCTGATATGATTGAATTGGTTCAGGTTCAGTGTGTTGTAGTGACTCAGTAGTGGAAGAAAGACAGAAGCAGACATAGCAGACAGAAAGACTACTGGACATCTTGGTAGGATGGTGAGCAGTCACAGATGGAATCTGAGAAAATGGGAATCAATAATTTAGTTACTGTAAGTCAGTCATGCATAAAAAATGTGCCCATAGCCATGGTGAAAATTACAAATATATTGAATTGGAAGACAAAGAATATTATTGAAAATACACTAGTAATTGAAAGTAATTGCAAGATTTTTTTTTTTATCATAGTTGAGACAACTGCTGTAAGTACAAGTTACTTCCTTATCATGAAGCTTTAACTGTAAGCAGGACTTTTGGAATTATGGAATTAATTTGAACACCAAATGAAATATATTTATATATTGTGATTATGATAATATTTATATTGTGGGAGGAGAGTTCGATTCAGAACATGCCAGAACAAGTCTTTTGTCTTTTACTTTCCACAGTATGTTTATATTAAGGGTGTCTAATGATACCAAAAAGACACATTTTCTTCAGATGTGAGGTAAAAAAAAATCAGACCAAATCAGACTGTATGGTCGAGCTAAGATGATTGCTGTGTACTGTATGTCAACACATTCACCCGTGCAACAGTCTACCATGAACAGGCTTGTACAGAAATGAAATTTCTGTAAAGGTGCTGGTATGCTTGAATGCTCTGGCTACCCTTAGAACTACTGAGTAAATGACAGCCAATGGGAGAAAATGTTACGGAATGGAAATTAAATGTTTCTCAAACCTATGATCCAGTAACTGTCTTAAGTATCACCTTGTGTTAAGACATCGCCTAGCCTGTGGGAGGAATGTCATAGGAATGCAATGAAGTGTTAGAGTTTAATGAATCCTTTTTAGAGGTGATGCCTATTTATTTTCCTAGTTGTTTTTGAAAGCATA
>PYXC01001262.1:1160000-1220000 GCA_015244755.2 Tenualosa ilisha
TCATGTTGCTTTAAAGGGACCTTGTGCTGATCACATGGCCGGTGAAGGAGATTAGAGCTCTGTATATTTTCCCATTCAGCAGTAGCTGTGTATGTGTGTGTGTGTGTGTGTGTGTGTGTGTGTGTGTGTGCATGTAGCAGCAGCAGTTGGTAGGTGGGAGTTAGCGCTATTGCGGTGTTAGCACAGGTCACTGAGTTCAGCCTCACTGCCACGCTGCCACTCACCCAAACTAAGGACTCCTGATAGGACGGAGGCTAGTTAGCGCGTTAGCGAAAGGCGTGATGGAGAAAGGGCAAAGGGGTAAACAGAGAGAGAGAGAGAGAGAGAGAGAGGAGAGTCAGAAAGAGAGAGAGAGAGAGAGAGAGAAACGAGAGAGAGAGGGGGAAATAATCAGTGCAGAGGTTGTAATGTTCTCAATTGCTCCTGGTTTGTTTATCATTGGTGCCTCAACACAATAGTAGTCAGGGGAGTATTCAAGAGGCCTTGAGCAACCACAATAAACCGGCTCATGTGTGAATGGGATTCTTAATGTATGTGTACCTGGTGTGGGTGGCTGTTGTGCCTGTGCAGGAAAGAATGTGTGTGTGTGTGTGTATGTGTGTGTGTGTGTGTGTGTGAGAGAGAGAGATAGAGATAGAGAGAGAGAGAGAAAGAGAGAAAGAGAGAAACTGTGTGTGACTGTGTGTGTGTGTGTGCACGCGCTTGCATATGCTCGACTGCTGGTCTAAAGGCACAGTCATGCAGAAAACTGCACCGCAAAGGACTTTTTTTCCGGTGCCGGGGCCTTTATCTGCCGGACGACGACGGCATTGTCCATCCGGTGGCTGATTGGATAATTAATGATGCTATTTATGTAAGCCCCTCCACCTCTCCCCCTTCCCTGTCCCGCCCCCTATTTCTCCTCCTCCTGGAAACTGGACCTTGCCAACAAGCAGTTCCACCACCACAGTCACATGTGGCACTGTGCCATTGCTCTGTGGCCAGGGGTAGAGAGGGATATAAACTACGCACCAGTGAGCACAGGGCAGCTAATCATGGGCAAGCACTCTACTGCACAAAACAACACCACAGGTCAGAACAACACAGGGCTGTGGACACAGAGAGAGAGAGAAAAAAAAAGAGAGAGAGAGAGAGAGAGAGAGATCTGCTGAAACATACCTAGCTCAGGTCAGAACAACACAGGGCTGTGGACACAGAGAGAGAGACAGAGAAAGAGAGAGAGAGAGAGAGAGAGAGAGAGAGATTTGCTGAAACATACCTAGCTGCCCTGGTGGTAAACATGGCTGGAGAGAGTGGGGCTGGACTGGACTGTTTCTGCACACGTGGGTTTATGGAGAAAATCTGTTATTTTGAAGTGGGAAGGTACATATGTCTGGGGTTTGCAAGAGTTGTGACGATTTTTTATTATTTATATTTGGATTGTGGTGGAGTTCCTGATAAGTGTGTCTGGTCGGATCTTTGTGACAGCAGGAAGTTTGGTCTGTTTCCGTTTCGCTGATAAAGTTAGACACTCCCCTGTTGACACTAAACCCTAATGTTAGCTACAGGAGACTCACCATGTGGTCAGTTCCTGATAGGAGACCGTGGGCCAGCTCTGGCATGTTTCTGGCTCACATCAGGCTGAGTGCACTGAACATTTCATTCCACACTCACCCGCCTTCCCAGTGTTCTCTTTCCCATGACACCATGATCAGAAGGAAAAAAACAAAAAAAACACAAGGTCTAATTTTGTGTCTCATCTTCTGACTTTATGAGCGTTTTGTACTAACGTGCCAACAGAATACACACACAGTGAACACCTGTGGTGTAGACTGGGACTTGAAAACCACAGAGCCCCCAAGACACAATAAATCAGAGAACGCTTGTTCTTTTGATTGTATCAGAGCACATGGGACGGCTTATTTAAGACTATACTGTTGTGCGTCAGAGTGTGCGACAAACATATTCATTTAATTTTGCTAGAGGAATATACATCAACACAGGCAACATGAATTATGAGAGTGTTTGAAAATAACCAAATTGATTGCACATGTGAATAACTTCATTAAAAGCTCTGCTAAACATATAAACTTCAACTTAAAAAGGTCACAATGGAGTGTGTTTTTTATAAATAATAATGAAAATATCATATCATATAGTCGTGTTCCATGATAGTGCAGACAATTTCACAGAAGGACTCCATTTTAATGGCTCCATCTCCAATCATTACATATTGCAAACACTGCCTTTTTGCTTTGATATCATTTCAAAGAATTTTTTGACTGTCTGTGTCTTTTCCGGCCCACTGCTTTGTTATCCAACAGCATCCCCCACTACTCCACCCCCCATCACATGTAGGGACGTGGCATGTTTAGATGATGTATTCCCATTGTTCAAACCCGCACCATTCATCGCTATTGTAGCCATTTATAGAACTAAGGGCCACATCACTTATGTATGAATGTAGAGAGTTGAGCTCTCCTACACCAGTAGTATGGAGTGATTAAAACCCTGACCACTGTGCAAATAGGATGGCTTGTCACTGCTATTAAGTTCCTGGAAGAAAACCAACAATCAACAACTTGAAAGAACAATCCTCGGCGACTTCCAAGGCCTTTAAATAGCAGAGAGCATGGCCTTGTTGTTTGAGGGCTTGAGCCAGTTCCCACTGAAAAGACTGGAAGAGGGTGAGAAAAAAAGAAAAGAGAAGGAAAAAATTTATCAACAAAGGCAAATATTATTTATTTAGCTCTCAACTGAACCCCAGTTTACATGCACGCCTGCACGGGTGATGAGAATGTTCACAAAACCTTCTGCACTCACTGTTCCTGATCGGGCCGCTGCGCTGCGCTTGAAGGTCAAGGAGATAGAGCACAATGGCTCTGCGTGTTTATCAAAGGTGTTTATATTTGGGGCTGAGCTGTCTGGGATGGGCGTCTGGTCGTGCAGTGGAGTTGAGCGGCTCACTTGACTGGCCGTGTTAGGACGACCGTGTAAGAAATTAATGGAGGGTGTCGTGACTGGTCACGTTGACCTCCCCTAGCAAACTCTCTAATGCTCCCCGTCACGCACTAAAGTGCCCGTTCTCTGCTCTGCTCCGCTACTGTTGCCGTCTCTCTGTTGTCATCTCTCTGTTGCTGTTGCTGGTGTATGTCATCACAACGAACCCAAACTGTCTGCTGGAGAATGGAAGCTATGTGCCTGCTTGCTTGAAGACAAGGAGGTTTCCAGAGAGAAGAAGACTGGACATGTTTAGAATCGCCATGTGCGGCGAGATTGCAGATAAGCCAGCGATTCTTTTGCCCAGACTCCCGTTGGCCTGACGGGTGTAGCGAGGATGTGATGGGGATAAAGGCTAAAGTCACTGGGCCGATCACCCAGCTGTTGATATGCTTCTTATCCAGTCCACTCTTTTAGTTAGTTCAACTGCTAGCGTGCTAGTAGCCTGAAAAAGTTGTGGGTTCAAATCCCAGCTGTCACCGTGTTGCCCCTGAGCAAAGCACTTAACCCTAAGTTGCTCTAGGGGAGGCTGGCCCTGAATATGAAAATTGACAAAATGTAAGTTGATTTGGGATAAAAGCGTCTGCTAAATGTGTGAATATAAATATTATATATATATATATATATATATATAGACAGAGAGAGAGAGAGAGAGATAAAGCAAGTCATTTCAATGATTTTGCATGTAGGATGGATGTGTGCGTGATTGGCTGCAAGAACTGAAGCTGAAGTCTTGCCATCGTTTTGCTCTGTTGACGCGTCACAACAGATCATTTCACTCATTGCCAGACTGCCAAGGGCTTTTTTCTATTAGCGGGTTAAGCCAGTTGGTTTTTTTGTTTTTTTTTTTAATCAAGCTATTAGCTTTAAAGTTTGAACTTTGACCTTTCATCGACGGCTAGGAGCCAGCACCAGCATGCTTGCCTGTCAGGGTCTGATCGGCCATCAGATAACTGGCCACATGGCTTGACCACACACACACACATACAAACACACATACACACACACATACACATCTCCTATCTAGTACTGATCCTCTCCTTTCTCTCTCCCTGCATTCCACAGGTGAGTCGCCATCATGAGGTCGTTATCACTGCTGTGTGGTGCGGTCGTCCTCATCCTTGTCGTGCAGGAAGGGAGTACCCGGGGAGGATCGTTGCGCACCAGACGGGACTTGAACAACCCCCTGCACCGGGGTGGCATCCGCGACCCCTATGGCTCGTACTGTGAGCGCCGTGGAGGGTGCTGCCCGGGCCGGGATGACCAGTGCACCGTGCCCTACCTGGACACCATCTGTTACTGCGACCTGTTCTGCAACCGCACCGTTTCCGATTGCTGCCCTGACTTCTGGGGCCACTGCCTGGGTGTGTCCCCACCACATATCGGTAAGTGGGGGAGGCCCCTAAGTGAATGTTTTTTTTGTGTGTGTGTGTGTGTGTGTGTGTGTGCAGGACAGAGAGGGAAAGAGTGAATGAATGTATGTGTGTATAAGTGTGAGAGAAGGAGTGTGTGTGTGTGTGTGTGTGTGTGTGTGTGTTTATGAGGTGGGGGATTATACTGCGGGATTGTGAGGGAATTTTTTAGGGATTTTTCAGTGGAGGGATTTGCTTTAGTGGTATGGGTGCAACGTTAGCAATGTGGTGTAAAAAGTCACGCCCTTACCAAAAGGCTATAAGGTATAATTCAGTCTCACAGGGACCTCACACACCTTCGTTACTGTTTGTGCACGTGAGTACGGAGGTGGATGTATGTAGGTGTGTGTGTGTTTGTATGTGTCCAGAGATGTAGGGTAACACACACACACATGCACACACGCACACACACACACACACACACACACTCCAGAGAAAAAGATGTTTTTCACTGCAACAACGGACCCTGTCTGAGCAAAGACAAAGTAAAGCACACTGTACAAGCATGTCCAACAGATAGATGTTTACATTTGCTTCACGGACGACCATCTTTGAGTGAAAACTAGCCTCCCACTTTGGCACCCTGCTCCCTTTCCATTGTGTCTCCTGCTGTCAGGAGTCTGCCAGCTCTGGGGTGCAAAGCCTCGCCTGGACTCGCTAGAAATCTACCTGAGAACACAGAGCTCAGGAACAGTGGGCCTTCTTATTGGGAGGGGAAAAAAAGACGAGGAGGGAGAACGAGGAAGAAAAGGAGGGGGGTTGGAGAGATGAATGGAGGTCAGGAAAAAGAATGTCTGTAATGTTAAGGGGGGCAGAAAAAGAGAGAGAGAGAGAGAGAGAGAGAGAAAGAGAGAGAGGAGAATGCACTGTATGCTCAGTGCTTTGGCAATGGTCATGCCAACGAAGCTCATCGAACTGAATTTATTTCATTGAATTGAGAGAGAGAGAAAGAGAGAGAGGGAGACAGAGAGAGCGGGAGACAGAGAGAGAGACAGAGAGAGTAGGCAGAAATTGTGGTTCAGACAGGTATGCACGTGTGTGGAGGAGGGTCAGCATTCAGCGTCTGCCTGAGGAGAGGTTGGGAAGGGGGTTAGGGGGCAGACGGGGCCCTCAGGGCCCACAGGTACAGGTGTGGGGATAAACCTTTGGTCACACCTCACCTGGCCAATGGGCAATAACCTCTCTCTCTTTCTTCCCCACCCTCTTTATATCTCTTTCTTTCTCTCATTATCTCTAGCTATTTCTTGATTCAACTCAGTGCAACACTTTATTTGCATGGCAATAAAGGTGCAAAGCATTGTCAGTTGCCAAACCATACACACGTAAAAGCAGATGTATTATTCATAAACACAGGACACAGGACACAAGGTGTCATTTCTCTCACACACATTCCACCTCTAGTACTCTTGTCCTCTCATCCTTCTCTCTCTCTCAACACACTCTCTCTCTCTCCAATCTTATCCTCTCCCTCCCTTTCTCAATCATATGCTGATACTGTACGACTGCACTCCCTCCTCCTTCGCTCTTTCTCTCATTCTCACCCTCTCTTCTGCTTCCTCCCTCTCTCACTTCTTATCTCTGTCAGAGCCCTTTGAGAAAAGGAAGAGGCAGGGAGAACACTGGGCATGTCTTCCTGTACTGGTGCTAATCTCTAGCAGGTAGCCTCCAGTTAGTTAGCTAAAATCACACCCCCATTCTACTCAACTGCCCTCATCCTCCCATACAGACAGGTCCCCCTCCCGCCCTGTTTCTATTCAATTGAAGATTAATTCTACAACTTTAAAATAGTTTATGTAAAAATCAATACACTCTATGTAGCAAACTTGCAGCACACTTGTAGCTTTGGCAACAGTGACTTCATTCATTCATGCCAGTAAATCATTTGATTTGATTTGAGAGAGAAAAATAGAGCAATAGAGAGAGAGAGAGCAATAGAGAATGAGAGAGGGAGAGAGACAGAGAGAGAAAGAGAGAGAGAGAGAGAGAGAGAGAGAGAGAGAGAGAGAGAGAGAGAGCAACTCTGTCTACATCTGGCCAGTTGCTCCCCTGGCAGCAGGTTGGCAGCAGGTGGCCTCAGCCCCTGGGTTGGGTAAGGGTGGTGTGGTGTGTATGTGTGTGTGTGTGTGTGTGTGTGTAGAGGAGTGAAGGGGAGGGGAATTGTTATTGAGTGGGTCATCTCCTGGGCATATGGCAGTGACTGGACAAGGATTGGTGAGTCAAGACTGGGCTGGCAGTTGGCGGAGCCAAGACATGATAAATTGGCCTGATTGCTCACAGTCACTCCTCAAAGCTGCCACTTGTCAGGGAGAGAATGGGGAGGAGAGGAGGAAACACAAGTGGAAGAGGGAGGGCAGTTGGATGGGTTGGAAGAAAAACAAGGGATGAAGGAGAAGGAAAGAAAGAAGAAGCTTGTTGACTGCATCAGTGCTGTAGTGGTTCCTAAAACTCCACTCTCCACAAATTCTGAGAATAAACAAGGAAAGAGGAGAGGTAGAGAGAGGGGTTGGAGAGAGAGAGAAGAGAGAAAGAGAAAGAGAGAGAGAGAGTTGAGCATTGGGCGAAGGTGAAGTGGCCTCCATAGAGGGTTAGGCTTCTCGTGCCCAAGCAATGTGGCGGGCACACTAATTAAGCTCGTTAAGGCATGACAGGGGCACTGGATCCTTGGGAAAGCAGCAGAGAGGCCAAGAAAACATTCCAGGGCAAGATTACCGCAGCTTCCCACTCTACACGCCTCTCTCACCGGACAGAATGGACAGTGTTATGGTTAACTCCCTGTGCCCTGTGTGAGAGAGAGCACCAGAGTGAGTGTGCAAGGATGTGTGTGTGTGTGTGTGCACCTCCGGAATGTGTGTGTGTGTGTGTGTGTGTGTGCTGGTGTGTGCAGGCTTGTGTGTAAAATAAGTAAAAAGTATCATTTCAGCTTTATTTGCATACGTTATTCAAGCCCCATTTCTTCTGTGTAACTGCAATATGTTCACATGTCATGTATGTAATGTTGTGTGTGTACTGTTGCAATCTGAGCATTTGTGTTGCAAGACTGCGGTTGAGTTTGAGAGTGAGTGAGAAAAATGCAATGCGTGTCAAAGGATGAATCTATAGAGTGCAGACAAATACAGACAGACAGACAGACTTCAGACAGACAGACAGACAGATACCTACAGACAGACAGACTGACAGACAAGCATAGGCAGTGATAGGGGATGAGTGCATAGAAATTGACAGGGCCTGAGTCATCTACTCAGTGGCATCAGAAGCCAAACAGTGATCAAATTCTATGCACCCTGCGTAAGCAGACAGGCTGGTATGCGTGTGTGTGTGTGTGTGTGTGTGTGTGTGTGTGTGTGTGTGTGTGTGCAAAAGGACTGTAGTCCTGACTTATGATGACTTCTCCTCCCTCTGATTGCAGGTATCTGTGAGAGAAACGGACACAGGTTTCCCTCTGGGGCAACCTATAAAGAGAACTGCAATTTATGGTGAGTCTGAACACACACACACACACACACATGCACATTCACTAACTCTTTCAAACACACTCACACATACACACACACACACACACACACACAAACACGTGTACACAGAGTCTCCCCAGACAATATCCGCTGTGCTTTATAATAACATGACCTTTGTGTGGGTACGGTGGAGCTCGTATCTCCATGGCGACGCAGGGGCACCACTGTGGTTTGTTGGTCACCAGGTATTGTTCTGATTTTATCCCCTGCAGCCATTCATTAGGTTTCTGTGTGTGTATGTGTGTCTGTGTGTGTGCGTGTGTGTTTGTGTGAAAGACAAGGAGAGAGTATACACCTGAGGTTTTGTAAAAGTATATACTGTACATGTGTTTCCATCAGTATGTGTGTGTGCGTGCATGCATGTGTGTGTATGTATGTTTCATGTTTCATGTCTCAGGCATGATAAAATGAGGCAGTGAGAGTGTTTGTGTGTGTCAGGGGAAACCTCTCACATGGATGGAGATGAATTTCAGCCACATTCCTCAAATCCCCCATTCCATATATCGCCCCCGCCACACACACACACACACACACACACACACAAACACACACACCCTTTCCTCTGTCGGTGTAGTGCTTCCCTTTGCAACCATGTGTTACTCCAGTGATGGTAAAGACAGCTCAAACACAGAGCCAGGTCTCATGTACACCTACAATCGAGTGAACTGTGCCTGTGCACATGCACACACACACACACACACACACACACACACACACACACACACACACACACACGACATCACGTTCCCCCAGACACATGTTTGGAGGAGACTCCTGGAATTCTGGCTCCTTACATAAACCAGCTAAGAGGATTAACACACACACACACACACACACACACACACACACACACCTCCACCCTCATTGCCATCCAGAGGGAAATGCACTTAATCCTATAGCTGTGGAGGGTTATGATTACATCTCGTCCAGCTGTACATTCTTGTGTTGTGATCACTGGTCATTACGTCTTTCATCATCTCTGTGATGTAACTCATCTGTCGTTTAAACCTCCATGCATATGACCCATCAGCAACAGCCTGCAGCAGTAGGGGCATGGGGGTTAAATATCGAGGTGAGTCGAGGGTGGGGGCGGGCGTGTAGGGGCATGGGTGTTAAAGATCGGGGGTTAATTTAAGGGATACTATGGCTGCAGTTTCACAACCATTCACATCAAGTGGACAAAAACCAGCAGAATGAACAGAGTTCAGTTAAAATACTATTAGGCACTGAAAAAACAAATGCAAAACCTGCAGTGTGAAAGTTTGTATGTTAGGACAGGGGGTGAGATTAGACACAGTTAGACACAGAGTTGTCCTGCATGGATGAAATTCCTCTTTTAAAATGGCTATTCTGAAAGCCGTAGGAATAAAGACATTTCCACCTTTTCAGAGTTCCTTAACCTTTGAACTACCGCCGAGAAGCCAAGTCATTCCCCCTCTGTAAAAAAAAAAAAAAAAAGAAGTGTAGATAATTACTGTAACAACTCTTTGTTATCAGTGAACTGTACTAAATACTTTGGTTTGTCTGGCACATAGATAGGGAAGGGTGAGAACTGGACTGTTCTTATCACCCTCAAGACATTTATGACAGGCATTGACCGAATGCCCCAGAAAAAAATGGTTCCATTATACAGGTCAGGGGGTGGTGTGTGTGTGTGTGTGTGTGTGTGTGTGTGTGTGTGTGTGTGTGTGTGTGTGTGTGTTTGTGTGTGGTTGATGAGGGTGTATAAATGGAATTCGTAGCTATCCTGTAAGAGCTTTTTCTCACTCCTGCGAAGAAGGCAACCACTTCACGGAGACAGTCAGTCAGGTTTCATTGTTTCTGGAAACTTCTATGTGGTAGCTATGCTCTTTTCAAAGACTCTGCTCCTGGTCTTAGCTCTGTCACTTTAGCAGACAAGTCCCAAGTTTTAGCAGTGACCTTTACTTGGGTTTGATTAGGAGAGGTCAACAGACATCAGTATGACAAGGGCCAAGCTGGCTTTGGTGTCTAACCCCAACAACACCCCCCCCCCCCCCCCAATTGTTCTTGTGTCCTCAGGGAGGCTTCTGTGAAAGTTGAACAAACACAAACTCCCTGATGGTTTTAAAAATAGACCACTGGAAGCCTGAGCAATTTAGCACTGCCTTAGCAGAGACTGGGGTGGGGAGTCTACTTTCGCTTTTATATTGTAACTGACCAACAGACCAAACTGTGTCTGTTTCTATTGTTCACCTATTGTGTCTAACACACACACACACACACACACACACACAAACTCACTTGCATGCTTTTTCCATCCCTTAACATTTAGCAATTGCCAGCTTGACTCACAAACACGCAAAACAGCACGACTCTTTGGGTGTGGAGGACGGACAGATTTCCACCCCTCAACGTCTTCCCCTCTCCACCACACCCTCACCAACCTTCATCCACACCTCCTCCTCCCCTCTTCTTGATCCCCTGCCCCCCACCCTTGCCTGAGCCAAGCTCTCACCTCCTCCGCCCCTTATCTCTTCCGGCCGGCTGCGCAGCCCTGATTCCCCTTGAGAGGAATCGCTCTCCACTCATCGTCAGTTTCCCCCCCTCATCATCAGTCCTCCCCTGATACTACTGCAGTGTGTATATGTATGTGAAATGTACAGGGGGGTGAGGGGGGTAGCTAACAAAACAATGCAATGCAATGCAGTGCAGTGTGGTCAAATGCTAGTCATGTTTGGAGTTACCTTTTCTATGCCTCTGGTTAAGAAAAGTGCAGTTCTTATTTCGGAGTGAGGATATTTGCATTTACATTACATTTATGCATTTAGCAGACGCTTTTATCCAAAGCGACTTACATTTGTCAACTATCAATTACATCAGAGCCAGTCTCCCTTAGAGCAACTTAGGGCTAAGTGCCTTGCTCAAGGCACAACGGTGGCAGACAGGATTTGAACCCACAATTTTCCAGGCTACCTGCTAGCCAGGTTCCTTAACCACTGTGCCACCACCGGCAATATTCAAATCCTTTAATCAAGTGGTCCACATCCATTCCCAGCGTGCCACTGAGGCAATGATGTTGATTGGCTAGAATAATGGAATATAAGTGAATTGGAGTCATTACTATGGACATTCCTATTTGCAAAGTCAGGGCTGTGCATGAGTGCTGAGTATTTTAAAGCAGGGGTTCTCAACTTTATTGGACCCTCATGGAGCAGAAAAAGTTCCAAGGACCCCTCATAATTGCAACACAAATTTAATACAGGCTTATATCTATTTGTTCTGTTAAAAGCTAGATGCTACTTTGTAGCAAACTTTTCCACGGACCCCCTGGCAAGGTGCTGCAGACCCCTGGGGGTCCCTGGACTCCAGTTTGAGAATCAATGTTTAAAAGCATTTACACAGTGGATACAAAGTATTGTGAGGAGATTTCTTTTTTACTCTAAATTAGATTATATGGTGGTAATTGTGAATTGGATGGAGCATTTCAATTACTAAAAGTTGCAATAAATTACTGATTTAAATTTTGATTTCTAGCGTTACTAATATTTCAATCACTAACAGAGAATTTCAACCCAACAAGTGTGTGGAGGTCCTTGGGCCATGAGGAGTGGAGTTAGCACCAGCTGTTGTCAGAGTGCTAACACTGTGGCATATCTGCCTTGCAGATTAAAAGCTGCCATGGGAGTGTTGACATGTATGTGTGTGTGTGTTTAAGTATGGCACAAGATGCTTGCCTGTGTGTAGAGCACTGACAATGTGTTTGTTAAAATTCATGTGTGTGCATATGCAAGTGACTGTATATCTGTTGGTATGTGCGTCTGTAACTGTGGCTGTCAGAGTTTGTGTGTGTTATGTGTGTACAAGTGTGTCTGTTACTGATATGTGTCTTCGTGGGTGGTTGAGAGAGAGGGCATCTCGTAGTGAGCGTGTGTGTTTCCCCGCATATGTGCGTATTCCCACGTATGGTACGTCCCCATCCCTGAACATACAGTCTGGTCCCTGTCTGGTTCTTGGTCTTCTGCGTGTGCGTCTGGCTATTTGTGTTTTGTTTGTCTGTCTGAGTGTGAGGATGCTACAGCGATAGCTGGTGGCTTTTGTAGTTGGAGATGCTAATCTCCAAAGTGCGGCGCGCTATCAGACCCCATCCCAGCAATCGCTGTGCCGGCGCCTACCATATTCCGCCACTATCTCCATTCACGTGGCACGGTTCATGCCTTATCAGACAAGGACGCAAGGAGTTACCTAAGGCACAAGTGCATTGTGGGTAATTGTAGTCGAGAGGAAAGGCTCGCACCAGTGGACAACAACACCAGCACAAAGAAGATTTCCAGAAGATCAACAGGCTGTATGGTGTTTGTGGATCCTCACTGTTGTATTAGGGGGGCTTCACATTGTTGGTACCCCCCCCCCCCCCACACACACACCCCACCCCCAATGGTGGTATGTGGTGGTATGCATGTTGTTGGCTCTTCTTGCTGATAGACACTCTGGCTCCTGCGTGATCCTCTGCAGGGTCGACTCAGATTTGATTACACTGCATTTTACACTCACACAGAGCTGTCAGGCTATGGGTCTGTGTCTACATGCATACACACACACACACACACACACACACACACACACACATACGCAAGATCATATTTGTGCACACACTCATACAAAACTGGATATGCACAGATGACACACACACACATATACATACATACATACATACACACACACGCAAGATCATTTTTGTGCACATATTTAAACAAAACTTGATAGGTACAACTGACACACACACAGAGAGAGAGAGAGAGAGAGCGAGCAGCTATACAGATGACACACACTACACACACATTTTTGGCTTAGTGGCATTCCGTTTCAGCCCACCACCACAGAGACTCTCACCTCCTGCTGTCAAGCTGTGGAGATTAGTGTGATGTGTAAACACACCTATAACACAGTCATCTCCTGTTTCCCTTTTGCTCTCTCACACACACACACACATACACACACACACACACACACGCAGGAGCGCACCTACTCTCAGAGACACACTACATAAGGACACAGAGATTTCTGCCAACAGGTGTGTGTGTGTGTGTGTTTGTGTGTGTGTGAGAGAGAGAGAGAGAGAGAGAGAGAGAGCGAGCGCGATAAAGACCCATGCCACATGAAGACATTGGGATTTTTGCAAACAGGTGTGTGTATGTCTGTGTGTGTGTGTGTGTGTGTGTGTGTGTGTAGGTACGTAGACCTGCACTGTCATATGGTTAATGGCCGTCCTCTCAGCTCTACCTCCCCACTAGATCATTTTGGAGGTGTGATGTGGAATCTGACCTGTGCACTTACATTGACCTCAGATCAGTCAGAGGGAACTCTTTCCCCCTGCTGGCTTCTCTGTAAGTGAGTGGGACAGCGGGCATGTGAGATCTCTCATCCTGGCGTGTGAACAGACATCCCAGTGATCCCAGCTTCTGTTTTGGACTGGCATCAGAGAGAAAGAAAGAGAGAGAGAAAGAGAGAAAGATATATATATATAGAGAGAGAGATCTGCTGAAACATACCTAGCGAGAGAGAAAGAGGGGAGAGAGTGAGAGAAGTCAGAGGTCACGGTCTGGTTCTCTCCCTCATCAAAATCCTCAGTCCATCCTCACGGGTAGCCTGTCATGCTTCTGAACTCAGAATCCCTGTGTGTGTGTGTGTGTGTGTGTGTGTGTGTGTGTGTGTGTGTGTGTGTGTGTGTGTGTGTCTATGGGCTAGTTTCTGTTTATATGTATAGCATGTCTGTTCATGTGTGCATTTTGCAGGGAGAACATAAGGGTGTCTCTCTTGCACGTGTGTCTAAGTGTCTGTTTATGTGTATATAGTCTGTCTGTTCAGGCATGCGTTTTGGTCTGCATTACTTTGTATGAGTGTGTGTCTGCCTGCATGTGTGTGTGAGTGAGCGTGTGTGTGTTGTGTGTGTAAGGGTACTGATGAGAGCGTGTTTACATGCCCATGAGTGCGCTAAGTGCTACCCGCCAAAGGTAAGGATAAAGAAAAGCAGAGAGAGCAGGCTGCCGTGTGAGGAATGTTATTTGTGCTCTGTGACTGCAGCTGTGGGTCAGGCCATGACTAAGCAGGCATCTAAGGGCTCTGTGCTTTCGGGGGTCTTCCTTCACAGCAGCCCGTGGAGCCGCTGTAAATAATCTGCCCTTAGCCGAGGCCCAGACACATAATCTGAGCAATTTGCAATCTGTCTCCGCAGTGTAACCTCTGCAGTGCCTGATTTGCAGTGGCTAATCTGTTGTTTTTATTAGCAACACATATACATCCACATGTATGTCTCTCAGGGGTGTCATCACCTAGTAAGGAAGCTATATATTTATTTGGCAGCATTGGAGATGTGTGAACTCTGATCCCCTTCCACAATGACTTGGCTCTCTCTCGGTAAACAGTGACTCGGCATTCAGAGACAATAGGGATAGACATGAGAGGCTAAGTCTTTAGAGCTTGGGCCTGTTACACTGTACCTCCCCTCTCCCCGTCTGACTAAAAATGGTTATTTCGCTCCGCTCGGCAGCCTTGTAAGGATGACGTCTTTGGCTCTTCCTCTCATTCTCTCTCTCTCTCTTTCTCTCTCTCTCTCTCTCTCTCATTTCTCTTCTTCTGCCAAGTCATTTAGTCCCCCCTGCTGTTTAGTCTCACCCAGGGGAATTCCAATCAGCCAGGTCTTACTGTTGGGTCTTTATGTCCAAATCTTGGTACTCATCAGTCACCCCTCTGTGCTCACATACGCCCTGACAGACAAACCACAATGGCACATCTTTATAAACCCTACGTAAAAAAGGTGTTTTTTTTGCCTCAAATAACTTGAGACTTGTGTCTGGACATTGGTACTAATCTGTGTTTTCTCTCTCTCTCTCTCTCTTTGCTTTGCAGTACATGTAGCAGCGATGGCCGCTGGGACTGTGAAGAGAACGCCTGCCTGATTGAGGATGACATGATCCAGGCAGTCAACAGAGGGAATTATGGGTGAGGTTTTTTTTTTTTTTTAACTAATCTTGAGCCCTGAGCCCTGGCATCCTGTGCCGCGCCGGATAAGAGAGAGACCTGGGCAAGACTCACGCTGCGGAGCCCTGTCTTTCACTCTCTCTCTCACTTTCTCTCTCCTTTCTCCTGTTTCTCTCTCTCCCCCTCTCCTGACATCCCTTTCACTCTCTGTCCACGCTCCTGTGCATGTTTTCATTCGGAGAGGTGCAGCGTTCCTCAAGCCTGCCGCGTCAGCATCCGCTTTGGGATGTTTATGACACTAACAAAGCACCCTCTCCCTGAACTGACTCCCTGTAGCTTCAACTCACAGCTTAAGACTGACATCCTGCCTTTCATTCTCTCTCTCTCTCTCTCTCTCTCTTTCGCTCTCTTTCAGCTGGAGGGCAGCCAACTACACTAAGTTCTGGGGCATGACGCTGGATGAGGGGCTTCACTACCGATTGGGCACCCAGCCTCCCTCACGTGTCGTAAAGGCCATGAACGAGATCCAGGTGAGTGCGGCTGTTCCTCAGGACATCTCATAAGACCGTAATTCCAGCTGCCAAAAGGGCTCAGTGAAATGAGTTTCTGGTTTCTATGCAGCTGTGACCCAAGTACTACCCAAGAAGTCCTGATAATATAGGACATTGATTACAGGATAAAGCAGTTGAAACAACAGATACAGAAACAAAGGCAGACATTTTGTAAAAATTTGAAACAAGTAACAAAGGCAAAACTACTTATGTGGCAGTGGGCAATACCAAAAAAATTACAGGTATTCAAAGCACACAGACAAACAAAAATTGTTAAGATAAAGAGATACATTGTGTACAGATCCCAGTTGCACACCAGAGTGATTCAAAGTGTTAAACTATATACAATTAAATTATATTAAATTAAATATGTACTACAATATTAATTTTCCACCTGCAATTAGTAACAATGAGAAGAGACATAGTTAAACATTTGTATCTTGTGGGCCCTTGAATCCTTGAAGTGACCGACTGTCTATCTATCTCTAAGCCAAAGGTCAGTGTTCTTTCAAAGAGTTTTCCAACCAGCGAATTCAATGATTTAGAAACCCTGGCTGCCACTGTCCAGCCAAGCTTACTGATGAATCACATCTGAAGCATGCTACCAGGACCGTGAAAGTGTGCCTTTGATTTGACTTTTCCTTTTACATCTTTCCCGGGTCACGGGTGCTAAGTTAGCCGTCCAGCTTGTGTGCACTGAGGTCAAACAAATCACATGGGTTTGACCATCCTGTCTTTCTTTCTCTCTCTCTCTCTCTCTCTCTCTCTATTAAACTTTTGTTTTTCCTCTCATGTCTGTCCTGGGTCACCAGCGGACATTAGCAGTCTGGTCTGTGTGCATTCAAATCAGACACATCACATGGGTTGCATGGTGTGATATACATCCTCTCTCTCTCTCTCTCTCTGTCAGACTCTTGTCTGTTTTCATCAAAGCCAGTCAAGCTTTCAGTCTCGCACTCACATACCCTGATGGATTACATAAGGAGCAAATCAAAGCATTTGTGGAAAGTTCTAGATGAATGAATGGAAGCAGTTTCCAGATAAGATGGAGGAGGCATCCCAGCCTGCCCCCTGCATCTACCCACATCAGTCACTATCTGCCCTCATCTCCTCACTCCCGCATCCGCAGACAGGTTGCTACCTGCCACTGGTGGACGGGAACTACACCAGACCCCATTCATAATTTTTGTTCCTCCCTCTTTCTTTTTTCTTTCTCCCTGTTGTTCTTTCTTTATCTTTCTTTTCTTTTCTTTTTTTTTTCTGTCTGTTCTTTGGCTCAGTTAGCATACACCATTGGAGAGCAAAGAAAGTAATAAATGAGCAAAACCACCACAGCCTCCAGCCTGGCATTCTAGTCTCTCTCTAACACACCCACACACACCCACACACACACACACACACACAGAGCTTTCCTATTCATTCCCCTTGAGATCAAAGTCTCTGGTGTGCACACGCACACAGACACACACCACACACACATTCTCTCTCTGTCTCATAATCTCTAATTACGGCTCTCGCCTCGCTGCCTGGTGAGACCCCCGTCTGAGGTTTGTGGATCGACAGTGGAGACTTTGCCTCATGCTAGTCAGCCAAAACCTCCCAGCACCTTCTCCACTTTCACACCACCCCCACCTTCACTTTCACACCACCACCACCTTCACTTTCACACCACCCCCTCAACCACCACCACCACCACCGCCAGGCCGGCACATGGCACACGAGCCGCATTCCTGTCAGGTGGCCCCGTCTCTGTGCGTGACGGGCGGGGGAGATTAATGGCTGGAATGCAAGAGGGCCCAGGCAACACGGGCAGCTGTGCTATTCAGACAGATAGAGAGCTTCACAGAAGCCTGAGATGCATGACGGAGAGAGGGAGGAGAGGGTAGAGTGAAAGAGAGAGAGAGTGAGAAAGAAAGGGGAAAGGGGGGTGAGAGAGAGAGAGGAGGGCAGGACAGAAAGAGAGAGAGAGAGAGAGATATTCAGACAGATAGAGCTTCACAGAAGACAGAGAGAGGAGAGGAGAGAGAGAGAGGAGGGGAGAAAAAGAGAGAGACCACATTCTTCTGTCTCCTGCCTGCTTAGGTGAAGGCTGCAATCTTTTCTGGCCTGGTCCTGAGCTGAGGCAAGTTGACTGTCTGAAACACTCCAGAGCACCTTCAACATGTCTGACATTCATGAAGCACTTTCTGTCTGTCTGTCTGTTTTATAACCAACTGTGATGGGTGGAGGAACTTAAAAAGGGTAAAGGAGGTACAGCCTGCTTTGCTTGATGACGCATCTGTTTGCTGTCCTGATCCTGTTTAAGTGTTAGGCACTGCACGGTTTAATGATGGGATCGCAGAGGGCCCTTCAAGCTCAAACGCCACATTTCTTCTGTCTTCTCAACTGGAATAATAATAAGTCTTACAGTGTTTGTTTAATTGAATAACTAAAGGTGGTAAAATCACCTAGCATAAAGGGTTCCTCTTAAATGATGTGATGAATTATTTACAGCATAACATTTGTATAAGATACAAATCTGTTGTGCTGACAATATAGATGAATGTTGTCATTTTGATAACCTCTCATTCACCTGTGCCTGCAGATGAATATGGATGACAGCAAACCTTTGCCGCGCTACTTCAACGCTGCTGAAAAATGGCCGGGGAAGATCCACGAGCCTTTGGACCAAGGGAACTGCGCTGCATCCTGGGCCTTCTCTACCGCTGGTGAGACACGGGGCATTCTTTTCTCCCATAATCCTCCTGTTCTCACTCCACTTCCTGTCCGCGCTCAACCCTTCACTGAACTCTCTGGTTGGCTTGTTTCCTGGCTTGTCAGATATAAACAATGTCACTTTTAAAAAACATTCTGTAAATAAGGAGCAACCTAGATGTTCAAAGGACAACACTTTGTGCTGAAAATGTAAAAGTAAACATCAACCACAGACTAACAGTGATACCTTTTCCAATGGTCTAAACAACTAAACTCAAGTGTTTTTTTGTCCTGATCCTAAATAGTAAATAGTAAATGGGCTGCTTTTGTGTTACACTTCTCTAATAAGTGTGTCTTCTCTAAAAAGTCCAATGTGTATGCCTCACAGTTTACATAAACACACACTCCAACCACGCAATGCTCCAACCACACAGTTTTCGTTCTGGAAAGAAAAACTATGGCAAAAATGTTTGTAAACAACCTTTTGTTGATGATAGATCTTGATAATAAAAACTATGACAAAATATTTATTTTATATTTGTTGACAAGATGATTCTAGATAAAAAAGGGGTCACCTGAGAGGCCTGATAAAGCATATTGCAAAACGTGTTACTTAATGAAAAAGTAGATCTACAAGTGTGTGGTGGTGACCGCTTTTTTGTCTGTAAGTTGTGTATTTGCAACCCACGAGCGCCTGGCTTTAAGACATAAGACATTTAAGACATTTAAGACATTTTTTACATAAATAAGTCAATCTTAAGACTATAAATAAGACTAAATTAATAAATATAGGCAGCACATACAGCTTACACCGCTAACCTGTCCGCCATTCTTCACCTTTCCTGTTATGGTCTTTTCTCTCTAGCCGTGGCGTCTGATCGCATCTCCATTCAGTCCATGGGTCACATGACTCCCCAGCTTTCGCCACAGAACCTCATTTCCTGTGACACGCGGAACCAGGGTGGCTGTGCCGGTGGTCGGATCGATGGGGCTTGGTGGTACCTCCGCCGCAGAGGGTAGGAAAATTCCACCTCTTTGTGCCTCCTTTATGCTGATATAATGTGATACATACAACATTGTTAGACAAGATCTTTGTCAAACCCATTAAAAAAAATCACCAAGCTTTGAGATGGGTGTTAATTACTGATTGTGACAGTAGAGTTTATAAAGTCTTTATTAACTCCTTATACACATTCACCCAATCCCTCTTTCTCTCTCTTTTCCAGGGTGGTGACAGAGGAGTGCTACCCCTTCAATCCTCCACAGCAGAACCCAGCTGAGAGGGCCCACTGCATGATGCACAGCCGCTCGGTGGGGCGGGGCAAAAGGCAGGCTACTGCACGTTGCCCGAACACCCACACCTATAACAACGACATCTACCAGTCCACACCGCCATACAGGCTCTCCACTAATGTAAGACTCACATTTTAGCACTGTTGTTTATTATTAGTCTTTTAGCATAATGTCATTATCCAGAATGAGTTTAAGCACTTCAGAGTTTAGCACCTCGTGGCTGAAATTGAGCTTACAATATTCCTCTGTACTGTTTAGAAGCTCAGATCCCCAGGCACGAGACCAAAACTACCCATCCTTGTAATGACTGTGGATCTGTAGAAATTTTGTATTGTAGTCACTGTGATTTTTTTGAGTGAGAGTAAATTTAACACGAATTCACAATTTCCAAATTCTCCAAAGTAGCTCTAAAAAAGACCAGTTTCACCAAGACAGGTGGGTGACTGGAAGGACTGGCACAAAATTCTTACCCTCTGAACTGGGGTATTCCTTCTTTGGTCTGAAATCTTATGACTGCTTAAGCTTACTGCTGGTCCGGACGATTCTCTCACGTCAAAAAAAAAAAAAAAAAAAAAAAGGTCCCATGGTTATGTAATGAGGGGCTTATGGATGCTTAGCACACCTCTCTAGTCACTCCTTGGGCATGGAATCCAGTGCACGAGCCCGTGTTTGTCCTCCTGCAAGTACAAGGAAACTCTCGAGATCCACTGACTGTACAACAGCAGGGCTTGTTTACAGTTCAGATTACAGTAAATTTCCTTGCAAAGTGTGTGTATATTCCATACGGGATAATGGCAAACAAACACAGGATAGGGGAGAGCAGGGTAATGTTTGGCCAGAATGTTCCAGACTGACCTTCAACATTACCCTCCACCCAAATTCCACTTCCCTGGTCAGCTCAGCGGCTAGACTGCAATCTTAGGGTGGTGCGACATTACGCAAGTGAGCTGTAGTTCTGTCCTTTCATCTGCCAGACTACGTTGGGATATTACCCACTGCCTGTGAGAGCTCTCACAGAATCTGACCGTAAATCAGTTCTGTAAAGCTGTAAAGCTGATATACACACAACACACACACCCACTAGTACCAATCTGATGGTGTCTGGGTCACTACCAAGCCCACAAGAAAGTAAAGAGACGAAATGTGGAGTGGTAAATTGTGCCCTTAGGTGGTTCAATTTTAAATTTTAGTGCCCCTCAGGCTTTCCAGAAAATTCCATGTAGATATCACAGAGTGACACAGCCAAGGCAAAGACTACAAATCATTCTACTATCTTTTACCTCCTCAAAGCTGTAATTGATGAAGACAGTAAATGCAATTAAATGCTATTATGTTATCTGTGGTGGAGCATTACATAATTATATTGTGATAATCTGTTGTGAATCATTTCCACAGGAGAAAGAGATCATGAAGGAGATCATGGATAATGGTCCAGTGCAAGGTAAATAAAGAGTGTGTTTTTGTGTCAGTGTGTGTGCGTCTCTCTCTCTCTGTGTGTGTGTGTGTGTCTAAGGGGCGTAAGTGCTCAAGTTGCTTTTTTTGAAGAAATCATTTTATCCCAAGTAAGCATAAAGCATACAGCAATATTGGATGTTAAAAGTATATTTTGGGGGCTTTGTGCCTTTATTCAGATAGAACAGTAGAGACTGACAGATAACAGTTGGGTTAGAGAGACAGGAAAGGACCAGGCAATGATCTCGGGTCAGATTCAAAACCAGGTCCACCCACACTTATGGTACGGACGCCTAGCTAACGCCGCCATGGCATCCCCAGCTCTCTAGTTCTAAAAACCCCAAGCACTGAGACATGTTCTGCCATCACACCTTTTAAGGTGAGGTCAGATCAGTCACAGACACTATCAGTCAGTGGAAAGGTGAACCATGCACAAGGCATTCCTTTTAGGAACAGTAAACTAAAGTGCATCACCTTGATGAACTTGTGACTTGCTCCTTCCCCCCCGATGACCCTTGTGCTGCCTGTCGCTACTGGAGATGAGCTGAACTCTGACCCCAGTCATCTCTCTGCTGACACGGAACGAAACCGCATTCGGCATTCCATTCTGGTGATGATTCATGGGAAGTTAGGAGACTCCAGAGTGCTGGTGGACACATCCTGCCCTGACCTCTGTGTATGCAACATGAAAGACAGAGAGAGAGAGAGAGAGAAAGAAAGAGAAAAAAAAGAAAGAAAGAAGGGAGGGAGCAGAGTTAGGATGTGAGAAACCACATAAAAAAATGAATCAGTCTTAAAGAGAGAAACAGTAAAAGAGAAGTTGACGCCGGCAGCTACTTATTCTGAAAGACTGAAGTGATGATGAAGATAAAGGGAATGGTACTAGGGGGCGGAATGTAAATTGGCTAAGCTCAGGAGTTCAAAAAGCCATCTTTATTTTCAGTCACATTGCACAAGGCAATGGGATTGTTTCTTTTGCCTTATTTCATCAACAACGTCTTAAAAGGGTCTCAAAATTCAACTCCAAACAGCCTGAAGCCCCTTAAACTATATCTGCCAGAGAGAGAGAGAGAGAGTGTGTGTGTGGTACACCCTACACAGCTATATCTGCCAGAGAGAGAGAGAGAGAGTGTGTGTGTGGTACACCCTACACAGCTATATCTGCCAGAGAGAGAGAGAGAGAGTGTGTGTGTGGTACACCCTACACAGTGATATCTGCCAGAGAGAGAGAGAGAGAGAGTGTGTGTGTGGTACACCCTACACAGCTATATCTGCCAGAGAGAGAGAGAGAGAGTGTGTGTGTGGTACACCCTACACAGCTATATCTGCCAGAGAGAGAGAGAGAGTGTGTGTGTGGTACACCCTACACAGCTATATCTGCCAGAGAGAGAGAGAGAGAGTGTGTGTGTGGTACACCCTACACAGTGATATCTCTGTTCTGATCTCTTGCCACTTGCATATAACTATATATACACATATTTTGTTTTGCCATGGGAAGTCATTCTGGCTCACTTAAATGGACGCAGAGGAGAAGGTACAGGTAGTCCTCACAATACGATGTCAGGCGCTTTCCGGTCTTTGCTTCGAAGCTTTGAAAGTCAAAGAGAGCACGGCTCCACTGCGCTCACCGAAAACAATTGCTGCTGAAAGGGTCAAAAAGGCCCCCAGAATTACCCCAGGCCAAAACCATTCTTTGAAGGGTGGTCTTATAGCATTACGTAATTGTTCTTCAAAACATGTCTCAAAGACTAGAAGCACTTGTGTAGGGGCCTACCTAGACCTCAGAATTAATGTATGTGCACTGGCGTCTGTCCCTGTTAGACTCATGGTATAATAATGTGGAAGTGTAGACAGTGTGAGACTAAGAAATGAGTTGAGGTACCCTGCCAAAATACACTCAGCTCAATACCCCATTGTTTCAGTCTTTCATCATGACTCTGAATTCATTTCCGCTATGGTTGTTCATGAGGATAAAAGGGTCATATCATGACTAGGCTGAGCCATAGAGCCATTAAAGAAGTCCCTGAGGGTTATATTGATTGATATTGATTGAATATCAATCAGTCAACTGAACGACTGGCTGACTAGTGCTAGGTATGTCTTTTATGTTTCTGGTTTTAAGGTTAGGGTTAGGGAGGACAATGGTATTTAGCATGTAAAAGAGAGATTAGCGAGCGGGTCACTTAGTCAGATAGTAAATGTTATCGGATGTTTTTTCAAGGAAAATAGACAAAATATTCCAAATGGTTTATCCATATCAGTATCAGAGCGCCTCTGTTTGCATGTCATATTATTTTTCTTCTTATTATTCTTTCATTGAACTTTCAGATGTTTGTTGACTTGTGTGTTCTATTTAAGTTATTTTGTTAGTTTCCATTTACTCGTTTGTTTATTCATTGATTGTGTTGTTTTGTTTTCTATTCATTTTCATTCACTCATTTACTTTGTTTACTTATTTGGCTTCCCTCTCCAGCCATCATGGAAGTCCATGAGGATTTCTTTGTTTACCAAAACGGGATCTATCGGCATACAGACGTGAACTACCAGAAGCCCCCTCATTATCGCAAGCATGGCACACACTCCGTCAGGATCATAGGGTGAGTAGTTCACAACCACATGATCTCTGCTCAGACAGTGGAGTTCCACAGTCAAAAGTAAATGCGCCTAGCATGCCGTACAACAGGGTTGTGCAAAATTCAGAACTGACTTGTGAATGACTCTTGGATTTAAGTTGATTTTGAATTCAGGTAGCAAACAGGATTCAGAATTGCAAATTCAAATGAAAGAAATTTAATTCAATCCCATTTGCAGTTCCTGAATTGAATGAAATTCTGAATTTTGCACAAGCCTGCTCTACACATACAAATGTGGGATGGGGTTTTTGTTTTTAACCATCATTCACTATAACCACACCTTAATGCTTCACTTTTTAGAGTCTGTGGGAAGTATAAAACACCTTACGTCTTAATCGTCACTTAACCTTTAAGCAGTCAAAAGTACAAAAGTGGGGCCCAGATACTCGCAAATTATTCCCTGTTTGAGGTTTATTTGTTATCATTGAAAAAAAACATCAATCTATCCATTTTTAAGTGAGGTGGAAAACACAGCTAAGGGCACATTCCTTGCTGCTGATGGCTAGGTACCTTTTGTACAGGTAAGGGTAAAAGCCTTTAGTCCTCTGTTTAGACTCTAAAGAGACAAACTTTTGAGGCTTTCATGTCCCAGACATGCTCTTTGTCTCCATGGACACCACAAAAATGCGGGCAGACATTACACCTGGATCCCTTCACCTCTGTTGCCCCCCCCCCACCCAACACACACAAACATACCCCAGCCACACACACCACTCCCCTTCCAACACACCCACACACCCACCCACACACACACACACATACCTCAGCCACACACCCCCATCCAACTCACACACACACACAAACACACCATACACAACAGCCACCTCTCTTCCAACATATCTGTCTGAGAGCAGTAGCCTCACTCAGCGCCCACTTCATAAGTATATCAACACAGCACTCCATCTCATGACCAGACTTTAGACAGGGAGGAAAACCGAGAGAGAGAAAGAAAGAAAGAGAAAGAGGGTGAGAGAGAAAGATGGTTGCAGACTTTTAGAGAAAAGAAACTTCGTCATGTCATTAATGCTTTGATAATCCATAATCAGACAGCATCTTAGAGAATGATAGAGTGAGAGAAAGACATAAAAACAACAACAACAAACAACAACAACAACCACAACAATAACAACAACAACAACAATAACAGAAACCACAGGAACAGACATACATATTGAAACCATTAGAGGGAGAGGGCAGCAAAAGTACTACAGGGAAAGGCCACAGCGCCTTTCAATTAGGCTCAGGAGAGCTGCCTTTTCTCCTCAGTAAATACATACCTTCCCCTGTGCATGTGGACAGACCAGGTGGCTCCTGCATAATGGCTTAGTGATGGATGGGGAGAAAGTCATGATAGAAAGTCGGTCTGCGTTCAATGGCATTAAGTAATCAATACCGACTATTTACAAGTTTTGGGGCACTTACTGTATGGTTTGCTTTCACTGCGCTGTAGTTGGTGAAAACATGTCTAAATTATAGAAAATAAACATTAAACAACACCAATCTTGATAATATGAGAGACACGTGTGGCTGAATGTCATTTTAAACTTGTGGTTGCTGTATGTGTATCATTATGTTTACTTGGCTTGGTTCACATATCCACGTTAGCCTGCCTACAGGGCAATGGCAGTGATAGGTGTAATACAAATAAAATGCTTAACTAAACCATGTTAATCATCATCATCCTAACATGAGGCGTGACGTTACATTACATTAACATTAACATGAGTCAACATAATGAATGTACACCATGACTGGCATGGAAATAAATCAGTGTGCAAGAAAGCTGTTAGTTTGTGGCGGGACTGGAGCGTCATTGTGTAAGGCTGGGTGAGATTCGCCTTTCGTAACCCTAATTGGATAATGCACTCAGCACTGCTTGAACTTGTGGATTGTTTGCAGACATGAGCTTATGCCTCGAGCACATGCCTGTTTTCTCATTGGTCTAAGGTGTAGGGTGGGGTCTGTGTTTGTGATGATGTGCTCCAGAGTCGATGATGGTCTAGTGAGTGTGTGTGTGTGTGTGTGTGTGTGTGTGTGTGTGTGTAAGTGTGTGTTGAGGTGGGGTAGTCTGGGGTGATGAGATCTTTTCTTCTACCCGTCGCTCGCTGACCGTGCGGTTCTTTTGGCTGCTGTGGGTTGTGGATAGGAGGCACTGAGCGTGTGTGTGTGTGTGTGTGTGTGTGTTTCAGAGAGAGAGATTGTACGAAAGAGCGAGTGTGAGTGTGTGTGTGTGTTGGGGGGTGAATAGTGTGGTCAGAGTGGGAGGGGGCAGGGGGAGATGTTGTGCTTTAGGAGTGGATCGAGGGGGTGGATTTGGGAGAGACGGGTGGCATTGCGGCTGTTTGCACGGCTGCAAATCCCACCGTGCTGCGTCGGGCTAAGCCCGGGGCCTGGGAAAGTTTGTGGAAAGCACATTGGTGCCCAGTCTGCTGGAAAGGCCATTGTCTGACAGGATGATCCCAAACTGTACCGGACAGGGAAGGATAACGGTCCCTCTCCACCATCACCCCCAGTCCACCTCCACATCAACATCAGTCTAACCATCCCAAACACACCCACCTACCCACCCACCCAACCAAAAGAGGTCAGGAGGAGGTTTTGTAGGCTGTACAGGACAGGTGCAGGTCAGACTCTGGTGGAGACGAAGGATGATGAGGGATGGGCTAATACAAAGACAATGGTTGGACACTGTCACGAAAAGCACTGACCCCCACTGAACATACTCTATCTCTTCTCTGATCAGTGATATACTGGCCAGTACTGCTTATAAATAATCGTAAATGGCCAGCTTGAGCCCACGGTGACTCTTGATCGGTTTTGGGAAAGAGTCAGGCTGTTTAAAGGGGGAGTAAAGAGGCTGATAAGAAATGGCAGAGTATGGTTGGGTGACTACAGAGTTTGGCAAGAGAAAGCAACCAAGATGTTTTTCCAACATTCCGCTCTCACGTTGAGGAAAAAGATCATTCCCCCCTCAAGGAATACTGCCTCCCACAGGCCCGGAAATAGAACGAGGGTAAGGGTAGTTGGAACCGAGATTAGAACATGACTGTAGACCTGTGTGGGTTGGGAATGATCTCAAAAGCAGTCTTAACAACCCTGTGGGGCAACGGAACATTCTCCAGGACAGGCAGGAAAAACAAGGCTTGGTGATTTAGAAAGACAACAAACATATTTAGCCACAACAAGAACAACCACTACTACCCGTGAATGGCCCCTCTTGGCTAGCTGGAGAATAAGGTTCCAGTGAGGTGGCTTTGCATCTGATGAAAGCAGGGAGATGGGTGGAGAAGTGTCTGTGTGTGTGTGTGTGTGTGTGTGTGTGTATAAGTGTGGGAAGGAGGGCTTCCTGCTTTTGGTCGTGTCTTTCCTTCGGTTGTGCTCTGCGAAGGAGGAAAGCAGCTTGGGGAATTCCGTGGCACCACTGGGTAGGCGCTGTGCTGTGCTGTGCTGTGCTATGTTTGTGTGCTCTTGCAAACACTTGTTTGTGCCAGGATACTATTCGGCAGATGAAAGATGTTTTGCTACTGAAGAGAGAAGGGTGGGAGCCAGGGACTCCCGTCTCTTCGGCATTTCACCCGGTCCCTCCGTTCTTTCGTTCGTTCTCTCTCTTCCTTCCTTCCTCACACACACAGTAAAAGGGTTTCATAGGTACACACATTCTTGCATGATTTCTTTTTTCCAGGAACAGACAGACATTTGTCAGTCACATGCCCCAGTGTTCAAGGGTGACAGACACATACCAACAAGGCAATGTATTTTTGTCCTGACAGAGAGGCTTCTCCCAAAAGATGTTGTTTTTAAATATAGAGTAAGACATTGGGACAATGGAATTCATCCAGTGTGTCCTGTTTATGTCCGTATTTATAGATATATCCTGTTTTTTTAATCTTAGAGGGGAAAAAAATAAGGTTGGCATTAGATTGGCAGATTTTTTAGAAAGATTTTTTTCCATTACTGTTTTGCAGGTGGGGAGAGATGGCAACCCATGATGGAACACGAAAGTACTGGGTAAGTCAATGACATTTTAAGACTTTAATTTAGGGGGTCACCGGCCACTTAGGTGAATCATCATTCAGCAGTAGGAATGTCTTTAAATTGAAGGGATTGTCTGATATCAACCACCCCTTGACGGTTGAGGTGAGTGCTGGTAGGCATAAGAATGAGAAAATTGAATGACAACATTTACATTTACATTTATGCATTTAGCAGACGCTTTTATCCAAAGCGACTTACAACTCGTCAACTATCAAGTGTTCAGGGCCAGTCTCTCCTAGAGCAACTTAGGGTTAAGTGCCTTGTTCAAGGGCACAACGGTGGCAGCTGGGATTTGAACCCACAACTTTTCAGGCTACTTGCACTCCTACGCTACCACCGCCGTGCACCAGAGAACAAATTGGCGAACTGCCAGCTAACGCTAACTGCAAATGAAACTGAAACAGGTTTTGTAACACTTTAGAATAACAGATGCTTATAACAGATTAGTAACACTTAGTAAACAATAAACTAATTGTGAGCAAAACATATATAGATTAGATTATCATTATATAGATTTGAAAATGATTAAGAAATGGTATGTTAACATGTCATGTATTCAAATGAGCATATATTCTCAGCAGGAGCATATATTCAGTTCCAACAGTTATATATATAATTTGAATATATAATATATTAACACAGAATTTCTTAATAATCTACAAACCTGTATAAATGTTTTGTTTAGTTAATAATTTACCAAGTGTAACTAATGCATTATAAGCATCTGTTATTACCAGATTAGTGTTATCTCAATTTCCTTGTCCTCATCAGGTAGTGTGAGCTATTGCTTGTGGAAGCAGTGCAAATGTTTATCACAAAGCAATAATGGTCAACAATATGCGTGTCACTGTTAATAGTCTTCTTCTTCTTGACAGCTTGCTGCCAACTCTTGGGGCAAAGACTGGGGTGAGAATGGCTACTTCCGCATTGCCCGTGGGGAGAATGAGTGTCAGATCGAAGCCTTTGTGATCGGCGTGTGGGGCCGGGTGACCATGGAGGACATGCACAATCACCATAACCACCATCACGGCCGGCGCAAGTAAACAGACGCTCACCCCCTTCTGTCAAACTTCCACAATTTCGCCTTCCCTGGCAAATGGCTGCCTTATCGATGCAGGGTTATCGTAAAAGTTCTACAACCACCCCATCTCCCACCACGGTGGAAACAACCCAAGAAATGTATTAACCCAAAAAGCAAAAAGCATCAGCACACATTCAGACCCACAACCCCCCTGCAGTTAGTCTCAGGACATTCTGCTACTCCAAAGACCACAGATGTTGAGGATGTTGTCAGTCTTCCTTCTTTGTGGAGAGAGCGCTGTTTCCCCCCCAGTTTGGTCTTCATGGCTGCACTATATGTAAAGACTTTATCAATTTTACAACTCCTCTCCCATAGTTCTGACTTCATGTGAGTGTCGAAAAAGCTGATGCCGAAAGTTTTGGATCACTTTCGGATAAACACATTAATAGTTGCCTCTGTGTCACGCTATGATAGTTGCTAAATGTTGTAACCTCCTGGTGGAGAGTCGTTGGGTAAAGTACTTGTCTGGGTTTAGATGTGGCCGTGAAACTAACGCTTCTCCAAGTACCATTGCAGTTTCAGAGTACATTTTGTATGTGTGTGAAAGAATGTATATGTGAGTGTGTATCACTAAAGGACCTGAATTGTTGTCACATATTATTTTTGAATTGCTCACTTGTCCTTCATATCTGTCGTTTAAGGATTTGGAGATCACTAGTTGGCAAACACTTCCTACATTCCCCCTAAACGCAGAGCGCAAAGACACTGGATAAGAGCAGGGGGTGTCAGTACTATAAGCTTCTTAATCAGAGTTGGAGTTGACCAATAATTTATTACCAAACCATAGCCTAGATGTGAGTATATGTCATTGTAACATAAAGTCATCTATCTACCTATCTATCTATACATATCTATGATTTGTGGTAGTGCTTCTCATTGGTAGAATGTAGACCCAAACAAAAATTAATAAATAAATAAATTCACTCTTCACTCTAGTAGTCTAGTTTCCAGACTCATGTAAATATGATGGATGAGGTCATAAATCAAGTTATGCAAAACAGCATTTGATGGTTTACGGCCGCATTCCTCATCTGAGAAAAACAAGACAGGATTCGGATAGGGTTTGGAGGGGGGGGGGTAATTGTCGTGGAGAAGAGATCAGCTTTACATTCCCTTAAAAATCCGCTCCACGGTTCATACACCAGCTGTACACTGACCATATATCACTGCCTTGACGTTTGAAATGCTGGTCCTGTCACTCATTCCTATTTGGTGAGAGAGAAAAGCAAGACAAGACAGACAGGAGGGGAAAATGATTAAAAGGTAGGTAGCTTGTCTAGAACCCCCGGGCCACTCTGTCGAGCAAATTGCAGGAAACAGACAGCAAACCTCAACACTTGAAAACCAAAAAGCAAAAGTATGGTATGGCCTCTCTTGGATCCAAACCAAGCATCCTGGTATTAAAGTCTTAATATTTCATCCTTTTTAAGTGTTAAAAAGTCAAGTATTAACCTTACAAGACCATTGCTGTTTACTTTCACTTTTGACTGTATTTTTTTCTTCCTTATGGCTGACCTCTGTTTTTTTTTTTTTTTTAAAGTGCTTTGTTTTTGCATTTGTTGCATTTCATTTGTTCAGAGACCACCTCTTACTCATTCTGCTCTATCTCACATCACTCTACTGATTTCAATTATGATGTGATGACTGCATGTAACCATGCAGGAAAAAAACAAATGTAAACACCCTTACATCCAATACCCGTTTTAAACAGTAGACTGGCAGTGCAGAGCAGGTCTGTCAGTTTGGTTAATTTCCACCCATGAGAGACGGCTGGCGTGACAGTTATTGTTCACAAGTCATTGAGACGCTTAGCGTTGCCCTTGGACAAAGAACGCATGTCCCATGCATGCGTGTTGACCCTGCTGTCATGCAATGTTTTTCTTGCATGAATGGTCCACGTATTTGCCCTTCACCCCGGTCACCATGCCGATCTTAACCACATGCACGCACGCATACCCCCCCATCCCATCTCCCTAACACACACACGCACACACAGTCACTCCCCCCTCCCAAGTAGAGAAAGCAAGAGTAGCACAACAAGTGCTGATGCAGATCATTCACACTCACCCGCACCAAATCCCAAGTGTGTGTGGTTTGGTATTCCGGATAAATTAACTCAGAGTTCCGAGTTAACTCACCTGTGATAACTCCATAACTGCTTGGAGAATGAAGCCATAAGGCTTCACTTACTCTGAGTTAATGTATCTGGGCTGGTCACTAAACTGAACGCTTGGAATACCTCTCAGGTCAGGTGCTCATGTGGTATGACATTACAGTGACCTGACACCCCTCGTTAGCCCTCTCTAGCCTCAGCTTTGCTGACTCCCCACCAACTGTTTGGTATGTTGCCTTTATGGAGAGCCTATTCGAGGGAGTGTGTGTAGTGTTTCTGTATTTTCCCACCTTGAGGCAATGGTTTTGTAATTCTCACACTACACATAAGCACGCAAAGACGTGATCGCGAATGGGAATGAGTGCTGGAAAAGAGTAAATAAACATGGAGGTATGCACACTGACCAGTGTGGCCTTTCAGGGGCTGTGGATGGAGTCTACCCTGCTGGTCAGGTCAGGTTTGGCCTGGTCTGGTTTGAGTGGAGACATCTCAGCCATTCAATGTACTCACACAGGTATTTGGATCTCCAATGAGAACCCATCTCTTGCTCTACACTTCCTCAGCATAAAACAGAAAGAAGACATTCATGTAAAAGTGTGACATTGTACGACTGAACCAATGTAACACAATTAGGAAGGAATGTAGACTAGCAACAACATACACTTAGTACAGTAGGTATTTGGAGACTGTATGGAACAAATATGGTTATGTGCTTCTGACACTTAAGTAACCAGGGAGATTAAAAATCTTGTGCTTTTCCTTTGATATAACGCACAGTATGTGCACAATAGAGAATTATCTGTTACAGTTAACTTTATAATCACCATTTCCATTTGAGTTCTTCTGTTGGACAATCTGAAACTATGGCCACAACAGTGATATCCATGCGTGGCAGCCAGATATCCATGCGTGGCAGCCAGATATCCATGCGTGGCAGCCAGATATCCATGCGTGGCAGCCAGTTTCTCTATCAAAGAGTGCTAATAAAGAAAATATCTTTGGTACCACTGATGCTTTGTATTTATTTTTGTACCACATTGCCATAATAAGCTATATGTTAGATGTCACTGGGCATCGCACACACATAGATACTAATCTTCAAGTACATTTGGTTCATAGACAGCATGATGTAATCCCTCCCTCCATCCCTTCCTCCCATCGTCCCCCACCACCACACCCCATCCTGACGTTTTCCCATCCAGCCATCCAAGAGCTCCTTTCCTTGTAGGGATAAACTGGCCTTGAACAGACTAGATCAACGGAATGAGCACAATTGAACCCAAATCATGCAGAGGAAATCCCTGGCATCTCGCCTGACTCACCCCCCGCCCTGCACCCACCTCCACCAGTTCTACCCAGCACTACAGAAAACCTTAGTTTTGGTCCAGTGTAAGAAATTTTGCAGTTCTTTCCACCCAAACTTTTGCTTTCCTTTCGTTTTTTTCCCCTTTCAAAACCACATGCATCACATTGTGAATGTTATATGCGATTGTAATAACCCATGTGTATTTAAGGACTAAAGGCTGTGTACAAAAAAAAAAAAGATGTAAACTTTCGCTTTTCTTGTGCAACATGCATCATCTTTTTTGTCTTCTTATGGTGTGTGTACACACACACACAGACACTGTAGTGTTCACAAACAAACAATAAAATCCTCCCAATCCAACACTTAGTTCTCTGGCATCTTTCTCCTAAACTGTGGGCTTAGTATAAAAAAAAAACACAACAAAAAAAACAAACATGTTGTCCAACAGTCTGTCCTTTTTAGAAATTAGGCCCCTACCAAAGCATTTCATTAACAACCTGCATCATTCAATGAACTAAGCTGTGCTATGCTATTTCAAACAGCTTCAGGGCAGCCACGGAGGCCCGGTAAGCACTCGGCATGCAGAAATAGGGAGAGCTGCTGCCTGCTGCCCGCCCGTAGCCTGCCCCACTTAACTCAACTCCCTCGTCCATCTCACCCACTGGCCGTGGTTGGCACGGGGCCGCCGCCAGGGGCAGAGGGGCAGTGCGGGTGCAGGGGTGAGTGCACGGCGGTGAAATTGTGCAGCAGACGGGAGAGAGTTGTCTCAGCTCGTTGCCCAGGCTGGGGCTTAAATGCCAGACCATCCACAATTGGCAGCTAACCGCGAAACAATGGCACGGTGTGAGCATCTGCCTGTGCTATTTGTGCTCCTCATAGTTAGGCCTTCCCTTTAGCCTCATACATTTGCAGGCACACTGAAGGGCAGAAACACACCTAGACCCTTATGCATACCAACCAACTTGTTTAACACACCAAATATGTATGATGTGATTGGTTGTGGCCAAAAGCAACTTCTCAAGGACCTATTGCATTTAACAATTAACATATATGTGCATTATTTAGCGCTGTGGCTGACTGGACCAGGACTATCATATTTATTTTGTTTGTACTCTACTTCCATTGGCCTTCGAAGTTGAACCGACACAAGTAGGTTCCCTACAGGGTCTTGATTTTCCTGTTGACAAGGATCAGGGGTTGAGAACATCCAAATATATAAACAACTGAGCAATGTGCTGACAGGAGAGCAACACAATCCAATTTGTCAAAACATATTTTAACTCGCTCCCTGTCTCTTTTTTTTGTTTGCCTATTCAATGTTTTGGCGTCCGGATTTGCATGATGTTCCGAATATATTCATAATGAATAAGGTACAGCAAACATAACGCTTTGGCACATAAATGACATTCCCAACCAATGCCGTCTGAGTTTTCCCAGGATCCCGGCTGCCAACAAAAGCAGTGCTTTGCACAGTAGGAACGCACTATTGACAACACAGCCCTCCAACCAGGATATCCTCCTCCTACAGCCTGTTGTAAGCAAGCAACATAAAAAAAAGTGACAGTGAATTAGAAATCTTTTGAATTCTATCACACCGGCAACCGCTGGGGACATCCTACCTCACAATGCCACATTGAAAGCTTGTGAAGACGTCATGCCATTGTGATACCAATCTAGGGTGAGGTTGAAAGTGTTGACTTTCAAATATGGCCACTACAAGAGTATACTTTGCCTCTCGGTTTTCTATAGCCTGGCCTTGCCTTCCAAGCACTTCTGCTTGATTATCATCTCCCTACAGTGCTAGTCTGGATTTGATCCCATTGAGCTTGTTGTCTCAGGAGGCATTTCAACCTGTCCTCTCAGGGAACAGAGGGAGGCGATGTGAATGCAGAGCTAGAATGTTATCAGTCAGGGGCTGATCCTATCTTCTTAAACTTCAAGCAAGCAATCGAATCTCACTACTGAATGTCCAGATCCTCTGTATGAAACAAAGGTGTAGATCAAGGGTTTTATACCAGGCTAGGTTTTCTATGGTTTTAAGACCGTTTTTTGGTGACAAGAGTAAAAACCATGGCCCTGTACTGTTAGAGATCTTGATGTAGGTCTACACCTTCAACGTAGCCTATGCTTTTTTAAAATTAAGAAAATGGATGAGATTTTCAAAACGTTGCGTAACCCTGATCACAATATTGAGCAAATTAATTACTATATATATATTTTAAATAAACCCAAAATAATTGTTTGCCGTAAAGGAGTAACCCTAAGCTTATAAGTGTCACAACAAACCACATGACCTCGTTATTCACTGTGACATGAGAGCAGGCAAACCGCATACCGCTCAAAACATTCTAAGCATTGCCATGACAATTAGCAAATATGATAAAACAATTTTTCACTAATAAAGACCAATGCCTAGTGCAAGCACCGAATGAAAGCATTTTGCTTAATGGGTCAAAAAGGAGAAATGAGAAAAAAAAGGATGATATGTAAACAAAACACAAGCTGAGGAAGCAGAGGAAATGTTCTGGATGTTTAATTTCAAAAAAGAACAAAATGGCAAAACAGAAAATATTTACAGCACTGGTCGCGTAAACACTTATGGCATCTGTACAAAGAAATATACATGCAAAAAAGTATAAAATAACTGAAATCAAATCTGTTGGAAAATAAAACAATCATACATACATATAAAATACAATGAGATCGGAACTAAAAGAGAAACCGAATATTTGAACAAAAACATCTAAAAACAAGCCAAAGAAAAAAAAGGAAATGCATCCAGTCCGAGTTCCCACGTTTTAACGGCTTCTGTACAACTTTACAACAATGAATAAATTAAGAGGACATGATATGGGACTGTACAGATGACTCCAAGTTTACACTCCTTCCTCAATGGAAAGACACAAATCTCTCCACTGCCAAACATAACGCAAAAAAAAAAAAAAAAAAAAAAAAAGAGAGAGAAAACATTCTGTCGAGCTTCACTCATGAGAACGAGCCGACGGACAGGGGACAAAATGACTTCTCGTTCAAACAGATATTACTGTAGCAGCTTACTATGCAGGTTGACCACTGTGTCCTACGCAAAAATCTCTTATCAGTGCGAGTGTGTGTTACTGTAATTTTGTCAGAAAAAAACCCTCCTACCAGTGGTGGGGTTCTAGCTATGGTTACCACCAACGACTGCAAGCCCTTACTGCAAGGCTGTTGGACAAGAAAACAAACCAAAATATATTGAACAAAATACTGGTATTAAAAACATATAGTATGAAGCAAGACAATTACATAAATAATTTCAAAAGGCATCACATTCATGCCTATGTTTTGCCATCAAAAGACATCTCCAACTGTCAGAACCACAATCTGACAATATCGTCTGATCTCAGCGGGGAACAATTTTTGGCCCAGCATCCACCTCCCACGCCCTTTCCACCCACCCCTCCCAAATGATGTGCAGAGAACTCAACTTGAATCAGAACAGGTTAGCCTATCAGGTGGGCAACTGACTTAAGTTGGAGTTTCGTCAATAAGAAGGAATAAAAGTAAAGCTAACGACTGTAAACACACCTTTTAACGGCATTTTAATATATAACTTAATGCAGTGAAATGCGCACGGAGGAACAAAAAAGGTAAATCATAGTAAAGCTGGGAGGGCTTTGGTATGCCAATAACCTACGTTAAAAAAGTGACAGACAGAAGCGTAAGTGCCATGAAGACAAAAATGACCCTGTGAAATGACAGGGAAAGTAATACTCGACTACATAATAACAACAACAAAAAAAAAAAGATTAAATAAAACACCATTAAACAGCAGAACTTGCAGTACCAAGTACATGCTTTTCTATATATTTATTACAGATACAACAGATGTCTTCATAAATAGTTGCATAAACTGTTAAAGCCGCAACATTGCACATGATAAGAATCGAAAAACATAACATACAATGTGAGTGCATTTACAGATTCCTGTCTTCCTCCATTTTTTTTTTCTCCTTGTCACTCTTGCCACCGATTGGCTCTCTGGGCCGCCACTCAGCAGCTCACCTGCTCCATGGTCATCTCCCCATTCGTCTGTAGGATTCCTTCTCCCGCCTACAGGACCCTCTTTGTGGCAGGACACCATTTTCAAATGAAAAGGACACAGGCCAGACAACAGTCTATGTACAAAGTAAGGCTTATACATCTTAAATTTGCGCAACACAAAATATTCTAGTCAAAGCGGAAAAAAAAAAAAAAAAATTAATTGTTACTTTTTTTCTTTTTAACATGTGAGAGGTTTGACTTGCAGCAGTTTAAAATCTGTTAAATGTGGAGTGATCCGTCACGATCTGATAAGATTTCAGAACTAATGATGCGAGGCAATCAAAAACACTTTGATTGGGCTTAAAAATGATAATAATAAAAAAAAATTATGTCATGTCATGATGATATCCGAGTGTCACACTTGGGAGTTTGGCATTGCGAATCTCCCCAAATATGCATCTTTGACCAGAGGGCATATCGTCAAATTGTACTGTTTGAGAACATACATATAATATATATATATACTTTAGCTTTTATTTGCTTTCATAAGTACAGTGTATTCAAATGTGGTTTGGAAAAGGCGTGGAAGTTCTCTTTATGTTATTTTGATCTTTTTTTTCTCCTATACATTGTCTCTTTATGAAAGGGCATCTCTTTCATTTTTTTCTGCTTTTGCTCAAATGTTCTCAAGTTGAATACTGTAAAAGCGCAAAGCAGGACTGCTTGCTTTCTGTGGCTCAGGCAAAGGAAAAAACAAAAAACAAAAAACAAAAAAAAAAGATAAAAACTATTTTGTTCTCCACGTTAGTTTGAACTGGAGAAGCCCTCCCCCGCAGGAAAGCTCCACCATGTTTGTGCAGGTTTTTTTCCTCCTTTTCCACACGCAGATATATGTCCATCGCGTGTGGCTCTGTTGTTCGGCGAATCTCGGTTAAAGTTATTACCGGCAAATCAAACTAACTCGTCTGATATCCGATTCTGTCCATTCTTCAAATCAAGTGAGTTTAAAAACAGCCAGCAGCTTAGGACTGAGACAGGACTATCGATCCTTGAGTTTTCTTTTGTTTGTTTTTGATTGGCTGAGAGCAACAATATTATCATTCTCTGAGGCTCTGATTGGTTCAGATTGACGGAGGAACGCAGGCTTCCTCTGACAACACAATTACGATTGGCAGCTGAAAGAGGATGAGATCAAGCTTTTCTTCTTCTTTGATATTGGCCTTTAATTTACCCCAAATTTGATTTCCCCACCCCACCCCCCATCCAAATTCATGTTGTTGTTTTTGTTGTGTTTGTTATTCCATCATGACTATCATTTCATATCCTGGGTTGGAGTCTACTGTGCAAGAAGGCCCGTATGCCGCCGAGGGGTCGGAGGTCGTTCTGGTGCTTGCGCCGGTCAATGAACGAGATGAGGCGGGACGTGTCCAGGCATTCTGCCGCGCGGCCGGCTGTGCTGGGCTGCAGCCAGGGATCCTGGAGACAGGAGGCGGCAGGCGGGCGCTTGCAGGGCTCAGCCCGCAGCAGCAGGCAGACGAAATCGCGAGCCGCCTGGCTCACGCCCTGGAAGTAGTCCTCGGGGAAGCTGAAGTCCAGCCGGCAGATGTTGAGGCACGTCTCCTCCACACTCTCGTCCAGGAAGGGCGAGGCGCCACTCAGCACCACGTACGTCACCACGCCCAGGCTCCACAGGTCCGAGGCTAGCGCCGCCGGCTCCCCCAGGACCAGCTCGGGGGCGGCGAACTCCGGGCTGCCCAGCAGCGGGTGCACGTAGTGGGCCGAGTTCAGTTGCACGGCGTCGCCGAAGTCGGTCAGCTTCACGGTGGGCTGTGATGAGCACTGGTCGACCAGAAGGTTCTCAGGCTGACGGAGGGATGGAAATTCAGATGACAAGATTTAGTGCATAAAAGTGCTAGTTAAAATCTTCAAAAACGACCTAGGAACAGCAACAGAGTGTTTTTCGTTTTAATGCCATATTAGCACAGGTGGCTGTTTCATGGCCAAAGCTGGTATGAGACAATAAAGACGAGAGATAAATACCACACAATTCAAAAAGAAAACAAAAACAAAAACAAATGAATAGTTTAAAGATTTTTTTTTTAACATCAATGCAAGATAGAAAATCTAAAAAGATTAAAGGTGGGACCTTAATATATATCTCTACTGTTTCTTTGTCAAATTTAGTTCTCTGGGCAGGATAACATAATATAAATGCGCTTGATTGACAAAGGTCTGTTACAAAAATGACCTAGTGGGTGTTCAACAGCAGCCCAGCAACAGAATGTAAACAAACAACTGTATTGATGTAATGTCAAAAACACCTACACACCATGTTAAAGCTGCATTGTATGAAATGGCAATGTAATCAAACTAGTTGATCTACAAAATAAAGATGGGACCTTAACATATATATCTACTGTTTTCACAGCCATCCTTGAAATACACATAACTATGTCTGACACAAAGGATGGTTTGTTGACATTTTAAACTATGAATAAAATAATAAAACACTCTGACATCACCCTGCTTTAGTTCTCACCTTCAGATCCAGATGGGCTACCCTGCAGTTGTGCAGGTAGTGTAAAGCTTCAAGAATGTCCCGTAGGTAAAAGGCCACCTTCTCTTCTGTGAGGTTCCCCCAGCTCACGATGTAGTCGAGGAGACGACCCTGATCGGCCCTGCCCAAACATAACCAATGTTTGTAAACATGGACCTGTATTTTGGATGCAATCGTGTGTGTGTGTGTGTGTGTGTGTGTGTGCGTGTGTGTGTGCGTGTCTAGGAGAGAGACAAAGTGTGTGCGTATGAAAGAGACCCAAAACATAATTACTGTTTATAGCTATGTAATAGCAACAGTGCACAACACAATATATGTAAGGACAAAACCTCACACTACCTCAAAGTGAAACCACTGTTTATAAACAGGTTTGGTTACAGCATGTAATGGTAGTGTTTATGTGTGCATGTGTGTGAGTGTATATGTGGGTGCGTGCTTGTGCTTGAGTGTGTTTGTGAAATCATAAGTCTATGTGTGTGTGTTTCTGTGTGAGGGCATAAACCTGTGTGTGCATGTGTGTATGGGAGCACAAGTGCTTGTGTGTGTGTGTGTGTGTGTGTGTGTGTGTGAGAGTGTGTGCGAGTGTGTGTGTGTTCTCCTATCCTGCAGACACTCACATTTCCAGGACTAGCACATAGCTGCTGGAGGTCTCGTAGGTGTCCAGCAGGCAGACGATGTGGGGGTGCTGAAGCCGCTGCAGGACGCTCAGCTCCTGGGTCACCTGGTCGCGCTTCATCAGCTTCTTGTTGACCAGCTTGACCGCCACGGTGCGCTTGGAGCCGCGCTGGTCACAGCGCTTCACCACAGCAAAGCGCCCCCTAGTGGCAAAGCACATGCTATGTGAATTGGTAGCACTTGAGACAGTTAGGCAACAGGTTAATATACATACATACATACATACATACATACATACGCCTGAAGGAATGTACAGTGTAAATACATCCGCTTTGAAATCCTATTAAGTAAATCCAGTCAGTGGAGGTTACGCAGAAATGTGAGTTTTTACCTCCCAAGTTCTGCCACCTCAGTGAAAGTGGACTCGTAGTTGTCCTTCCACAGGACACGCAGTCCATCACTAGATGTCCCTGAGGGGGAAATGAAAAGAAACAGAGGTGAGATAAGCTATTCACGTGTACACATTGATCTGTGCACTCTGTGTGTGTGTGTGTGTGTGTGCGTGCGCGTGCGTGCGAAAAAGCATTCTCACCTAGTACTCTTAAGCTGGCCGATGAGGTCACGCTGCCTAGGTCGTTAGTGGCAACGCAAGTGTAGACACCGTCATCGTCCGCGGCAACGCCCACAATACGCAACGTGGCCTCACCAGTGTCACTAGATCGACCGAGAAAAGAAGAGACAATTCAGCACAAACAAACAGGCAATGTGAAGATTTTGTTTTATAAGCCTGAGTAACGGGGTCAGCTTTGTGACAGTGTACCTGTAGGCTATGCTGAAGTGGCCGTTGTTGGTCAGTGTGTTTTGGTCCGGTCCCTTCCAGGAGACTGTGGCCTTGGGCCGACCGCACACCTTACACCTGAGCGTCACACACTCGCCTTTGTCACAGGTGACGTCACTCAGAGGCACTAGGAACTCCGGCGGAACTACGAGGCAAAAACCCAAAGGAGTTTATTACAGATGTAGCACTTTGAGAGTGCTACTGGTTCTATTGTGGAGCGTAGTAACAGTGGGGGAATGGTGGAAAAACAGTGGTTAAAAGCAAGTACTTACCATCATAAATATAGTTTGGATTTAGAAGCTAAAAGAGAAAGAAGACATGAAACAATGAATTCAATGCTCTTCAGACCTTTCAAAAAAAACCAGACAGACACAAAATGTTTTTTTTCTCTCTTTTTTTTTTCCTGTTACTAATATGAGGCATGAGAGGAAAAAGGTGACCGACCTTCACTGAAACCTTGACTGCCAAGCCCTCTCTGGACTTTCTGTAGCCGTTTTCCAGCTTACTCTCTTTCTTGCCTTCTTTCTCTCGTTTCTCCGACTTCTTGCGGATGCGGAGGGATGTGTGCCATGACGATGATTTCCTGTGGAGGAGCAAGGAGAGACAAGGAGGTCAGCACGGTTACACGAGAGCACCACACTTTTGTTTGGTCAAAGGACATTCTTCGGCGCTGCTGAAATTTCTCCATCACTTTTCTCCAGAAATTACACTACATCTAGACCCATCTAAATTACCCAGTTCAGTATTAGCCATATTCTGATATTACAGATATTCCTTTATAAAAGATGTATATTATTATATAAATCTAAATCATTGATGAGAAAAAAACCCTCAAATTTCAATCCATTTTTTATAGTAGCAAATTCTAATTCTCTCCTGTCTGCCAAACAGTGCAGAGTCACAGGTGCCTACTTAATGGTTCCCTCGGAGTTGTCGGGGGTGATGGTGGAGGTGTGGCCCAGCACGTGTCCGGGGATCCAGCCCTCGGCGGCGGGGCACAGCTGGGTGGCGGCGCGAAACACCAGGAACATGTTCTGCTGGTTGCTGGCCAGGATCTGCACCACCTCGCCCTGGCTAACGCTGATCTCATCCTCTTTCAGAGCCACATAGTCCTGCGTCACTAGCATGGTGGAGATGTTGCTGCTGCTGCTGCTTTCACTCTGTGCACACACACACACCACACACCACACCACCACACCACACACACACAAACACACCACACCACACCACACACACACACACACACACACACACACATACATGCAGGTTAGTGCAACAGCTAAGATGGAGAGCTGGTCTACAGCAAGTACTATACATCACATGCCAACATTGTTATAGCTTAAACATAAATTATATGCAATTATGGCATCATTCTATAAGCTATACATTATCCAATTTGCTACTCGATGTCCATTATGAGGTCATGTTACACTAGTTGGGAAATGTCCTAATAAATCTATAAATCTATTCTAGTTCAGTATCTCAATTTAAGGCAAGCACATACAGTACATTAGTCAAGTAGGATCACCACTAAAATGACACACTCCCAAGATGCTCCATCTACTGTGACTGGATGTTAAAAGACAAGAGGAAAGAGGAAACAGGAAGTGTGGGGCCCAAGCCACCACAGAAGGAAGAAGTAGAGATTTGAGCTGAGTTGAGAAGGCAAGACAGTGACTTAAACCCCAGACATTCATTCACCCCAGTAATTAACCAGGCATCTGGTTTGTCTGGTTTTTGATCTACTTATATAAAAGAAAAAGAAAAATCACCCCTCCGGACGGATCGAGTTAAAAGCAAGTTGTAGGACACAGGCAGGAGAAGATGAGAGTGGAGCGAAGACGCGAGGGACACTTAGTCCGCAGTTCCCTCTTTACCGACAGGAATGCAGGAAGGAGAGTTATCAGAGCAGAGTTGGCGAAGGAAGCGGCCGAGGCGGCTCGTCATCATCTCGGAGGGACGGTCCTCAAGAGTTATGAGTGTGTGTCATCAGGCATCCGCTGATACAAGAGATGATGGATCTACTAGACATTAGTAACAGTCGAGGCAGCATTCTGATTAGGACCCGTAACACAAACAGAACAATGTGTTACAACGAGAGGCGTTAGTAAGAAAAAGACTGCCACAGAGAGAAAGCAGACAGCCAGAAAACGTCCTAAAACCGTGTTAGTAGTCAGTAGAGATGCCAGAGAAGACAGGCAAAAGAGGAGGCGGATCTCTAGTGCTTACACCTGGTGATAGCAAGCAGTCGTTTAATTATTCAGTTATTTTTTTTAGTGCAACCAAGGCCTTTCGGTGGAGTAGGCCGAACGGAAGCCTGGGGCTGGAGTTAGGGCTTCTTACCCCGTTGCTCTGTATGGAGTGCACGGACTGCTCGCTGGCCGAGGAGCAGGTGCTCATGCGATCAGCATCCTTGCTGTGGGTGGAGTGCCGGTGGGTCTGGCTCTGGTTCTGGTTTTGGTTCTGGTTCTGCCGGCCCAGAGTGTCGCAGGCCTCCCCGGGGAAGGTGAAGGAGCCGGGCCGGCTGGCGGGCGACGCCGGGATGGAGCTCCAGAATGAGCCAGTGGAGCTGCCGGCACCGGGGGTGGTGGCGACGGAGACGGCCGCCGCCTTCTGGACGGGGCTGCAGGGCGGGAAGCCGTCCTTGCCGAAGGAAGGGGACGGCAGCTGTGGCGTCAGGGGCGAGAGGGCCCCCGGCCGGGGTTTGACCAACGCTATGGGGCTTGCGGCGGTGCGAGGGGCCACAGGAACCACTGGGGGAGTTGGAGGCTCAACGGGGACCTCTTTGGGCCCGCTGTCGGGCCGTCGCGAGCGAGGACTGTCCTGCATCCTTGTCCGCACGTCCCGGCTGTGCTCCGGGTCGATGGCTGGGGCGGTGGAGGATGGGGAGGAGAGCGTGGCGCCGGGGCGCGAGGACGTACCTGATATTTTGTCGGGCCCGTCAAGGTCTCCTCCGGGGCCCATGGCGGGGGAATGGTGGCGGAGGGGCTGGGGGAGGCGCGACGGTTGGGGGATCCGTGAGGGCCGGGAGCGGGAGCCCGGTCCACCGGCGGAGATGCCCCCTCCTACTCCGACCCCGATGCCGGCTCCGCGCCACCACCACCACCACCGGAGGCCATGCCCAGCCCGCTGCTGCCCCCTGCTTGGCTGCTGCTGCTGGGGCCACTAGGGCCGCTCGATCCCCCTCCAATGTGGTTCCTCTGGTACTCTATGGGAGAGGTAAGCGCTGAAGTGAGACACACACACAGAATGCCAGAGAGAGAGAGAGAGAGAGAGAGAGAGAGAGAGAGAGAAAGAAAGAGAGAAGAAGATCGAAGTGGCAGATAAAGTGGAGGAGGTGTAGAGAAATGAAAGAGGAGGAGTGAAAGAGGAGGAGGAGGAGGAGGAGACAGGAGGAGCAGGCAGAGGTATTGAGGAACAAAGGAAGTGAGAGTGAAAGAAGCCCAGTGGAAAGAAAGAGGGAGAGTGTGGAAAAGAAAGGAAGGACACAGGAAGAGGGGAAGGGGGGAAAAAAAGAGGGAGAAAAAGAAAGAAAGCTTTGAGAAGGTGCCAGTGACTTCCGTCACCAACAGAGCAGAGCAAGAATCACAGGCAAAGGGATGGCACAGGGGCAACTGAGGCGGGGTTGGTTCAACCACATAGGGAAATCAGTTTAAAGAGTTAGCACACAGTATGACATATGAAATCTGGACGTTAGCAGAGGTAAGTCAGAGAGATGAATACAGATCAGCAAAGACAAAGCAAGGCTTAATTCATTTAAATTACATTTCAACAAAAGTGAACATATAGCCTACAAAATGTTTAAACACTTTATGTTTTTCTTTTTTTGAATACAATCAACAAAAACTGCATCTAAAGAGACACTTTACAGCGGCCAAGACTAAGGTGTGGTGTGGTGTGGTTGGGGACTGGCTGGTACCATTGAGGAAGTTGCGCTGACTCTCTAGGATCTGTCCGATCTGAAGGCTCCAGACCTGCCTGACTCCTGGATGAGACGAGTGCAGGATGAAGGACTCGGTGCTGCCGCTGGCCGTCCGTGAGGTCAGCACGAACTTGCAGGGGTCGCCGTCCACGCTGTCCTCCAGGCCTAGACAGCTCACCTGGCGGGAGGGAAGACAAAACGATCGAGATTAGAATTGAACAAAAACATCCCCCTTTGCACATTTACATTTATGCATTTAGCAGACGCTTTTATCCAAAGCGACTCACATTTTTTGTCAACTATGAATTGTTCAGGGCCAGTCTCACCTAGAGCAACTTAGGGTTAAGTGCCTTGCTCAGGGGCACAACTGTGGCAGCTGGAATTCGAACCCACAGCTGCCACAGTTGTGCCCCTGAGCAAGGCACTTAACCCTAAGTTGCTCTAGGTAGTCTACACGTAGTCCTTCTACAGACAGATGTGTTAAACTTCTGAAAACAGACACTCTTCATATTTGGCAATCTCTGGTTTCTCTCTAATCGCTTGGAAAGAAACTGAGTGACAACTGATACGTGCGGAAGAGCAACAAGTACATGTGGTGTGAGAGGTCAGTGCAGTACCTTGATGCTATGCTTGTAGAGGAAGCCGGGCATGGAGAAGCCTCTCTTCTTGTCCAGGGGCTCACTAAAGATGACAATCTGCTCAAAGAGGAAGACTCTCCTCTCCTTCATCCTGGACAGGAGACCTCCATCAGGGTCGGACACCAGGAAGGTGTCCTGCAGGAGGAGTCGACCCTGGGCTACAATCTTCCCCTAAAGAGGGGGGCGAAAAAATCGAAGAGGGGTGATGGGGGGTTGGGTGGGTTACTTTTGGTGGCAAAAGGAGAATATTTTAACTACGCAGCAACCCATTCACAATGTATTTGTGTAAAGTTGTGTAGCAGTACTTATTCAATACTCACGTCAAAACCTTGGAGTCGTCCAACATTCATCATATCATTGCATCTTTTTGGTACAATGCACATCACCTCTACTGCTTTCTGTAACACATACACACACACACGAAGCAATTAAGATAAGGGTCAGGATTAGGGTTAAGATAAGGTCTAATATGTGAGCATGCCAGAAAATACATATCCCTAAATTATCACTAAAGAAGCTGAAAAAAAGCACTAACCTCCAAATCCAGAGAGTCTAGTCCGGCCTTTTTGGAGAGCTTGAGGATATCCTGAAGTGTGAACAAAATATTGTTTGATACGATGCAATACACACACGACATTTTAATAAAAAAACTGGGCTAATTAATATAAACATAAAGACGATTCGGCATGTGCTCTGATTTGTAGACGTGTGTGCATCATCAGAAGGAGGTGTGTTTTGTTTTCTTTGTTTTCTTGCCTTCAGCAGCAGCTGATATTTCATAATTCTCTGCACGGGCTTGATGAGGAGGTCTGTGATCTGTAACCTGTGCCCCAAGCGCTGCTTCAGGTCCTGAGGACATTCAAATGTCAAAGGTCAAATGTCAGGTGAGCATTGGGGTTTATTTTTGGAAATATCCATTCACACACCCCCACACCCTCACACACAGAGGGGGAATCTAATGGGGAACATACTTCAAAGTAGGTGTCGATGTACTCAGAGACAATGTGCTCCGATTTGGGTTTGTTTTGGCAGTAGACAATGTACATGTGCAGTCTCCGCTCCTGCAGTGGACAAAACAGATGCCTTGGATTAGCACATATGCCAACACACACACATATACACACACACACACACACACCACACACACACACTCGCCCACTCATAGACCACAGAGGATCTGAGGCACAAAATGAATTACCCAGTGCACGCGCGCACACACACACACACACACACACACACACACACACACACACACACACACACACACACGCCTTGTAACACGATCTCTGTTTTGTAAGCTGTACTTGCCATTAAGGGTTTTCAAACCTTGACATTTCAGACATAATAGATGGTCATCTGTGCATGTGCGTACATGCATGTGTGCAAACACACGCACTCGTGTGTGAGTGTGTGTGAGTGTGTGTGTGTGTGTGTGTGTATACTCACGTGTTTCACGAACAGAGGGCCCAATCGGTCAGGGTCTTCAAGGCACTTCTCCAGCTCTCCCAAAAAGAAGCTACAGCACAACAACGTTGGAAAAACAAGACAGACAGAAAATCTTTCATTTCACATGACAACCACATCAACTAAACAGAGAGACACTCTGAGCAGAAAAGCAACCTTGTGGAAGGGCATTCAAGGGAAGTCACTAATGCGTCAGTGATTGGGCTGCTGAGACATAATCCCATGACCATGCCATCCCAATGTATTACTTATAGGAACAGAAAAGGCCATTAGCCGTCCTGGTGGTGGTGTGTGTCTGTATGTCTGTATCTGTGTGTGTGTGTGTTTGTGTCCGTGGAGTGCTTACTCTTTGTGCCAGTCGTAGATCTGGTGGATGTTGCCAAAGACGATCTTGTCCTTCCCTTTCATGTCATCAGGGACGCCGTCCTCCTTCATTCTGGCCATGTAGCCCTGTCAGACACACACACACACACACCACACACACACACACACACACACACACACACACACACACACACACCACACACACACACGTTCAAATGAGATTAGTTAGGAGGCTGAATAAACACACACAGAAAGATAGACAAGTCATACACAAACACAGGCAGGTAGAAAGACAGACAGAGAGACAGATAGACAGAAACACACACAAATAATAATACTCACCTCCACCACAAAGCCCAGATCTCTCACGTAGTCCCTCTCGGTCTCTACTAACTCTAGGAATACATAACTGCAGGAGAGAGAGAGCACACACACACACACCACACACACACACACACACAGTTTAGCTCAGAGCACCTCAGCACAGAGTCGGCAAGGAGACATAAGGAACAGTGGTGACAGGAGAGGAAATGAAGATGCGACCAGAGGTGAGCTAACAACTATGAGAAAATTATAATAACTATTTGTCAACATTTCATCATGAGAGATAATAACTAAGAGCACTAGGACCAGGGCACCGTATGTGCCCATATCCGTAAAGACAAAAGAACAACACAAGACATGTAAAGCACGTGGGCATAAAAATAAATGGAGTGCGTGATGTAATGCACAGTCAAGACTGCGGACACAAGGGAGCACATGATGAGGGGAACAATGTGTGGCGTGATCACGAGGAGAGAGAATGGGAGGTGGGAGAAACAAACGGAGCCTGGGGGATTCCCAGATGGACAGAAGTCACAAAGAAACGAGGAGAAGTGAGAGTGGGAGACAGAGGAGACAGAGGGAGGAAGGGCGGAGGTGGTCGATGATGAGTGAGTGGGTGGGGATTGGGTGGGGGACAGAGGCTGGCGACGTACTGGCGTTTCTTGAGGAAGCCGGTCTTGCGCTCCTCCATCTCGTCGATGGGGGAGGAGGAGGAGAGGAGCGAGTTGTCGGACGGGTTGAAGGAGGGACTGCTGCTGTCACCCTGCTCCACTGACAGAGAACTGGGCCTGTCCTCCAGAGCCTGAGAGAGAGAGAGAGATGGAGAGAGAAACAGAAAGAGGCAGTACGATGGACAGACACAGAGAAGGAGAAGATGAACAGATGATGAAAGGAAAGAAAAAAAAACAACATCAAAAGCCATCAGTGATTTAGGTTTAAATTTTTGGTTTAGACAGGAGGGATGTCTTTGGCAGGAAGTAAAATGTTTGGCTGAGTGCATCTATCAGTGCTGTACAAGCGTACGAGTCTCACCATCTTGCTTTTCACCAGTTCCTCGATGGCACTGACAAGTTCAGCAGCACTGGGGGTCTCCGAACTGGAGGGACGCACAGACAGACGGGAGGACGTCTGAGAGACAGAGAGAGAAGAGAGAGAGATAGAGAAATCGAGAGGAGAGAAGAGAGAGAGAGGGACAGAGTGAAAGAAAGACAAAGAAAGACATTCAGACATGATGCAAACACAGAAAGGAGAACATGCAAACACTGGCATCATGTTTACCCTCATCTTACCAACTAATTCATGAGCTATTTTCTTAAGATTTATTTGTAAGAAAATTTTACCCAGGTCAAACAAGCTACACCACAGAATTAGAGGAATTCCGGTATGTGTTTTTCAGAGAACTAAACACTTATCATTTTGCATTACAGCAACACAATTTATTTATTTACTTTTACAATAGTATATAATACAACAGCTTAATTTGCTAATAATGAACAATTTTCAAAAGCTCATCTTACTACACTAAACTATTTAGTGACTTAAGAAAACATCTGGAACAATCAATAACACTGAATACATAGTGGAGAATATATGCATATTTAATAGACCCGGAGAAATTCCTACTGTTTGTTAATTCCTTTTGAGGGTCAGCAGCATAGAATGTCACAGTGTTGTCCATCTGAAAGAGTATAAAAGCTAGCAGAGACTCTCACCCTTGCTGGGCCTTCCAGACTTTCCAAATTAGGTCTGGCAGCAGCCTCTGGTCGCGTTAGCTTTTAGATGCCAATTAGATGCCCGTGTGGGGGGGGTTATGGAGGGCAAAGCACAGAGGGGTGGGGGGGGGAGTGATGGGTTGGGGGGGATGGGGGGGCACGTTAGGGGTGGTTGTTGTTGTTGTTGGTGTATGTGGTTTTTGTTGGGGGAGGGGCGCGGGGGTTGTAAGATTCAGAGTCATTGTCAGGCACATGAACGCCCCCTTTCCCTGTTCTGTCCGGGTGTGTGTCATCAACGTGGACACGTGCAGTGACAACAGGCACACACACACACACGCACGCATGCATGCACGCACGCACGCACACATGCACGTGGACACAACTCCCACCCCGCCTCTGTGCATGTGCCCATGTTACACTCTGAAGCTATATTTTAGGATGGAGTCGGGAGACTCATTTGAGGCACCTAACTCTAAGAAAAAGGGGAAAATAAAAAAAGAATTTCAAAAGTCGAGTTGTCATTTTGGAAATCCCAAAAAGAAACTTAGGTAGGTACCTACATAAAATTAGAGACTGATATACTGAAAGAACTGCTCACCACCAAACAGAATAGGAATTGAATATTCTTTTAAAGCAACAAAAGTAAAAACAAACCTGAGGCATTCACTTATAACTACTGATTTCAAAAAAACAAACAAAACAAAAACAAACTAAAGAGAAGATTCTACATAACAAAGATCCACTAAATTAAAGGTAACTGAAGAATGGACCTCAAAATTAAGGGTGGAGGATAGAGAATACAAAATCTAGTGGAGCAGGCAAAATTAATTTGAAGTGGGAGGAGTGAGGACTACAAAGGGTATGTGAAAGAGGGAAGGGGGGGGCCCGATAAACTAGCAACCTGGGTTCTAACACGGGAGCGGGGGTGCGGAACAGAAAAGGGGAACATTCTGAATGGAAGGATGGAGAGCAGAAAGAAGGGGGGAGGGGAGGAGAACGATTCAGATGGAGAGGTATGGAAACTGAGATAAAACAAAGACAGGACACAAATCAACGCTGTAATGCTTTGAGTGGTTAACAAAGAAACGAAAAGAGCCACATGGGGCGAACAACAGAACGACAACACAAGAGAAGAAAAAACAACAAAATAAATTAGTGTTACACAACCTTTACCTGTGCAGAGATGTAGAGAGGTGGGGGTTGGGAAAAGTGGACAAGCTGAAGAGTGTGTGCGTGCAAGCAAGAGTGTTTGTGGTTTTGAGTGTGTGTATGAGTGTGAATGCGTGAGTGTGTGTGTGTGTGTGTGTGCGTGCTTGTGTGTGTGTAATAAAGAGAGAATGTGGGAACCCTGTTACCCAATGCACTGCACTGCCAGAATTGCACCTGGTTTAAAAGACACTTCGGGGTGATTAGAGGAGAGTCTGTTCGAGGCATTTACTGTTGAACAGCTTTACTGTGCTTTACTGATATGCTCCGATTGCTTACTATTCAACAAACAGAGGCACCACACCACCCTCTAGTGGTGGCTTTTGGTAAATGCCTTTTAGGCACTCAAGGATTGAGTTTTTCTGATTCAAGTTTGCTTCTTTCTTTCATATAAAATGCACCCCTGGTTGAGATCACATTTGTTTATTTCTTTCACGCATCCAGGATTTCAGTGGATTGCGTCAGATACGCATCTTGCAATGCAGTTCATGACGTAAAGGGCCACTCATGTGCGGCACATTTTTTTTTTCACAAGTGCAAAAGAAAAGAAAATAACCCAAAAAAATGAGAATTTTCAACCAACAAAAGCAAGAGATCATTCAAAGTAAACACAGGATGTATCACAGCCGTGCAGACTCAACCCAAGACAAGCTAACGGGGGATAGGAGTCTCATAATATGTGGAAGCTCATTCCTCAGGATGGGAGAGGGGCTTTGAGGATGAGAGCAAATAAAAAGGTTTTGGGGGGAGACTGACTAACAATAAAACCAAAACTGGAGTTTCTATTTGATAAAACTACAGTAAATGGGGAGGGCATGCACCAAAGGCCAGTGTTTAAGGAAAAGGTGAATTGCTAACAGTTATCAATGGGCAATTTTGCCTGTTTAGGGAAACGAGGAAATGCTTTGACCATGTCTGAGTTACACTAGTGTACTCCTGTATGTATTTTAAAATAAACAGGGAAAAAAACAATTATTTTGTGTGAAAGGCCAACCTTAATCGGCCAACCACCTACAACACCCACAAACTCAACCCACTCATCACCACCTAACCCTTGACCCCCCCAGGGTTCTCTTGGAGCTCACCTTGTCGTCCTGGGAGTCAGGCTGAAGGAGGCTGTGCTGTTGGATGGCCATGGGTGGGGGTAAGGGCACCGAATCGGGTCCCTCCTCGCCCTCCTCCTCTCCGCAGCTCTGCATGCCTGATGAGGAAGACTTGGAGAGGGTGCCACTGCTCAGGCCCTCGTTACGCACCCTCTGTATGGAGGAGGGGGTGGCGGAGGCAGAGGAGAGATGGAGAGACACACACACACACACACACACAAACAGAGGAGGGTGGGAGATTAGAGACATCCTGTACACACAATTCAATTCTGTGTAAAATCAGTACAAATCAAGTGTTACCTTGACAGGACTGGTAACAGTATTATTGTTTCTGTGTGTGGGTTTGCATGTGTGTCTGTGTGTGTTTTGCTACAGTGACTTTCAACACTCTGTGAGGAGGGAAACATACACTTGTTCAAGCGATCAGTTAAAAAAACGAACAGAAACAAAAACACTCACACAAACACAAACAACAACTGTTTGTAAGTGTAACCCCAGACAATGATGCGTACAACCAAAACATCCACACAACACCTCCACTTCCCCCTACCCAGTTCACACCCACAACACCCAGCCCGACTCCATCTCAATCCCCCCTCCTCCTTTCCTGACCTCCTCGATGGTCTCGTCCTGTGGCGTGGCGGCGCTGTCGTCCGAGTCCTTCTGGGAGCCGGCGTCGGGGTTCTTACGCACGTCCTGTCTCTTCTTGTGCTTGTTGGCCAGCTTCTTGACGTGGCCGTCAGCCTTGCCGCTGCTCAGACGCCGCACGGGGCTGGTCAGCCACTTGCGCAGCGTGTTGCCCGGGCGCTTGGGCCCAGGGGAGCTCTGAGAGCCCATGCCCTGGCCTGGCTGCAGAGTGGCTGACGAGCCCGGCATCAGGGAGTCATTACTGCACACTGACAGTGTGTCTGAGAGAGGCGGGGAGTGGGAGGAGAGAAAGAGCGAGAGAGAAAGAGAGGGAGGGGGAGAGGGAGAGAGAGAGAGAGGCAGTGGAAGAGGGAGAGAGAGAGAGCGAGATCAATCAATTAATACAGAGCACAACCTGAACTTTTTAGTCCAGCTACCATTTCAGCAGATACAACATTTCTAATCTACAGACATACATTAGAATCACGTGGTGGTGCCCCGCTTCAGTGCCCACTCTTATGACTGAGGATGCCCAGCACTGCCTGGCACTGGTACCCACCTTTGTGGTTGAAGATGCCCTCCATCTCCATGCTGCTGCGGGAGTGGGCGATGCAGAGGGTGCTGCAGGGCACCATGCCCTCCTGGGCAGGTGAGCGGTCGGTGGTGCGCACCAGGCACCAGTCGGGCTTGTCATGCAGACGCTCCAACACCTCCACCGTCTGGCCCCGGCGCACTGTCAGCTCGTTGCTGTTGCCCGCCAGGAAGTCGTGGATGACGACGGTCAGCTCACAGCCGCCGGACAGCTGTGGGTAAACAGGAGACAGAGAGAGAGAGAAAGAGAGAGAGAGAGAGAAAGAGAGAGAGAGAGGAGAGAGAGAAGTTTAGATTGTGAAGAAAGGAAAAGAAGTAGAAGGAGATGCTCCAAAAAAACCAAGTGAGAGGAGAAATTTTTGAAATGTATTGGATACGTAAGTAGAATGTGTGGAAACAGAAGAGAGCAGAGAGAAAGAGAGAAAGACAGAGAGAGAGTTGGAGAAGTTTGGGAGAACAAAAAGAATGTGAAGTGATTGAGAAAAAACGCCAAGGGTAAAGAGTTCAGAAAAGCCCATGATAGAAAAAAGAGAGTAAGAGAGAGGGAAGCAGACGGAAAGAGAAAAAAGGATGGGTGAAAAGAAAAAAAAAAGAAAAGAAAAAAGGCAGAGAGGCATATCAGAAATAAGCTCATTATAGTCTTACTGGCTTCACTTCAGCTAGCCTCCAGCATCTTCCAATCTCTTGGTTAGTCACACCAGCAGAATCTCCTTCCTGGCTTTGCGGTCTTTGGAGCTCAAATAAACCCCTACAGGTTGTGCTGACTTGTGCCTTTTTATTAAGCACCCACAATGCCTACTAGCAACTGTGGCTCACCCGCTTGACTAGAGATCAAATCCCTTCTACCACGACTTCAACTGCCCTTCCTTCAACACCTGATGCTAAGATCTACTCTGACAAACTCCTCTATTACTCCATAAAAACTATATTTACTGTGGGAATATGAAGTTATGACTGACTATGACCGAGTCTACTCCCACTCTCAGCAACTCTCCACTGCTCAGGAGTTTGTCGTGGGATTTGGTTCTCACCTTGTCGCTGTCCAGGGTGTTCTGGGAGGTGCGTGAAGCCAGGGAGATGGTGTCGGGCTGACTGCTGCCGTCACCCTGGCTGTCCAGGTCCTCTCCATCTCTGTGGCAGACAAAAAAAAAAAAAAAGACACATTGGATGTCAGTAAGTACTTGTGTCTTCTTTCAGACTGTAGGATTTGTTCCAGCTTGTTCCAGCAAAATTAGCACATGCAATAACAGAAAGTAGGCATACTATGGTTAAAAAAATATAATTAACTTATACTTACTTATATATACTTATATATACTTATACTAGGGTTAAAAAAATATTAATTTATGATGAGCTTTGATCCTGATCCACAAAGAGATACCAAAAAACAACTGCAAAATATCATCTATGAGACAACAACCTTAACTAGCACACCACAAAACACCACCTTCACCTACACATTCAGAGGTTCTACACTTGCAGTTAATCACCAAAACAACACACACAGGCACAACACCAGAATCATAACACAGCAGAGAGTGACTTGTGTCAGACTGCACAGGACTACATAGAGAGGTTGGGACGTAGTAAGCGGGCTGCACTGACTTTGGCGTGTACCTGCGGCCCTTGTGCTTGGCCGTGGAGGCTTTGGGGATGTGGATGGGCTCCTTGAGCGCCCCCTTCAGGTGAACAGTACGCTCCTGGATCACCTCACGGATGTGCTTGATCCAGTCCTGCTTGTTCTCAATGCTGGAGGCCTGTAGGTGTGTGTGTGTGTGTGTGTGAGTGTATGCATGAGGAAGATGGAGAGATTGGTGGGCATGTCATAAATATGTGTGTGTGTGTGTGTGTGTGTGTATTGGAGTGAGTGACAGAAAGAATATGGCAGAAACAAAAACACACAAAACCCTCATTAAGTAAATGTGGTAACTATGCCCTTGTTTATTTGAATGAGACAAGTGTCTAAGGGGGTTAAATCCTCAGAGGGTCTCTACTCACCATGGCTCCATGTTTGCATCCCTGACTTGGCTTTGTTTGAAATATAGAATAGAGAATTTCACTATTGCAGTTTCGATATAGTGCAGATCAGGACAGTTTAAATGGGATGTGTGGCTGGACTGACAGACAGGTAAACACTGACAGTTTGAGGTCGACTAAACTGGAGGTGGCATTAAATGGTACAGTACAATGGATGGATTCTTTAACCAACCTGACAATGTTGAATTCACATTAAACTGTGTTGACGCCTCTAAAGAAAATAATCTTATTAAACTAAATGAGATTGCTAAGATTATATGTAAACTTTAACATAGCTTATTATTTAGAGCTGATGAGTACCGCTCGATTATATTGTGGTATGCAGATAATCTTATAGTTCTAATGCAGCACATTTTTCACTCATTAATCACACATTTTTATCACTGCGTTTCACAAAATGTTTCATTAAAATGTTGATAACAATGAGACATTATGCATTACGGCCAATATATTACTGCTGTCAGGTTATTATTGTGTCAAATATATTAAATTAGCTCCATGTAATATATTTAATCAACTTAATGACAGCCTAATTACACATAGAAAAACATAAAGACTACATTAAGAGGTCACAGATGGATACATATATGACAATAAGTAAATAATTTTACGTTTCAAATTACTGTTATGTTTAACAAACATATACATCATGAGGTGAGCATGAGACTTTCATATAGGGGTATTATTTACAGTGGAGAGAGGACATGCAGTTTAGTTGTGAGTTAGGAGGCCTATATAGTGTAGTATTAGAAAACCAGTCAGAAACCATTTACAGTGCACACAGCAACAGGTGACAGACCACAGAGTTAGTTTTAGTGAGGGTTAACTGGGTTTGAATTCTGTTTGAAATCAGTTAACATGCTTTTCCAAAGAATGGCCAATTTCGTGAAGCTCCATTTTATGTAGACATCTCAACAGCCTCCATCACTTTTAAAGGCTACCCAGGCTTTACTATAGCCTACTGATGTCTATTAAATAAGCAAACAAACAAAAAATCATATCAAGGCTGTCCTCTGCTGAAATGTATTGATGACTTGAACCAATAGGGTAATTTTAATTCAAACTCAATAAACAGAAGGTCTGAAAAGATTATGCAAGATGGAGCTAGTCCGATTTTAAAAATGCACCGCACTTTAGAGAATGAGGTGCAAGGAAACATGCAGACAAAAGAAAGTGAGGGAATTTATAGAACTCTCACTTCTCGGGAAAAGTGCGAAAATTGATTTAGCACCCGGTAGGAGGGCTCGGAGCAGAGGCTCAAGTCAGTGAGTGTGGGAGTAAAGCATGTTATCCCACTCCGATTAGTTCATATTCAGAGATGCAAGCATTTACATAACAGCCTCCTCAGCACAAGGACTCCACAGGGCTCAACAGAAAGAGATAGTGTGAGTGTGAGTTATGAGTGTGTGTGTGTGTGTGTGCATGTGTGTGAGTGAGTGAGTGAGTTATGAGTGTGTGTGTGTGTGTGTGGAGTGTGGGAGTGAGAGAGAGACAGAGAGAGAGAGAGAGAGAGAGAGAGAGAGAGAGAGAGAGAGAGAGAGAGAGAGATAGAGAGAGAGAAAGAAAGAGAGAGAGACTGCAAGTGAGAAAGAAAGAGGAGAGAAAAGTTGGAAGAGCCAGACCCCAGCTGCACACAAGGAGTGTGAAGAGCAGAGTAAAGAGAAGACAGACTACCAGAGAAAGAAAGAGGGATAGAGAAGATCCAAAGACATTCAATAGGAAACACAAACCCACAAGACCACTGCACCACATCACATCACACCACATCACCGCCACACCACCACTCAGCCATGCCATCAAACAAACCGTGAGAGTGTGAGAGAGAGAGAGAGAGAGAGAGAGAGAGAGAGAAAACAGGAGAAAGATTACAAATACAGAGCAGTAATGAGTGAGATAGAGAAACAGAGCCAACCTTGAGCAGAAGCCAAACCTCATTTATACAAAGGAAGGCAAGGGGTGGGGAGAGGAAGGGAGGGAGAGAGAGAGAGAGAGAGAGAGAGAGAGAGAGGAGAGAGAGAGAGAGAGAGAAACAAAGAAAGTGGCAGACGAGAAGAAAGCAAAACACACGGCACAACATACGGACACGTCTCTCCTACCTTGAGCACAATCTTGTTGTCGGAGGTGGGGGTGCGGCCAACCCACAGCGCAAACTTGCAGGGGTCCCCTTCCACATGTTCAGTCACTCCGAGCTCCGAGGTCTGCAGACACACACACACACACACACACACACACACACACACACACACACACACACACACACACACACACAGGTGAGAACACAACTTTGCTTTCAAATCTGAACATATAGTAAAAGTCATGATTCAAAACACACAGGCGGGCTGACAGAGAGAACAGAGCAAAGGAAAAGAGCACAAAGGAAGCCCAGAACAGCATCACTGTTCCCTGAGCACACAATAAAGAATATGCTAGAGGGTGACATAGGTGAGGAGGAGGAGGAAGAAGAGGATAATAGGAGTGAAAACTGTTTAAAAAACAAACAAACAAACAAACAAACAAACAAAATGCCATCACTTACAAACAGTTTGCTCTTGTAGATGTATTTGCTGCGGCCGTTGGAGTCCTTGACCTCCTTGCTGAAGACTAGGGACATCTCGAAGAGGAAGAGGTGCCGTTCCCGGCCCTTGCGGATCAGAGTCTTGGGGTCCCACACCTGGAAGCTCTCCTGCAGGATCAGCTCGCCCTGGGACTCAATATTCTCATCAAAGCCTGGGAGACGAGGAGAGACAAACAGGTCTGGCATTCTGAAAACTGCCGCACTAAAACTACAGACTGTCAACATTTAAAACCATGGACGGTCATTAAGTTTAAGTTTTATTTTAGAATCATACCACGGGTCATCCAAAATGCACCAGAATCTGAAGAACGTAGACATAGTACCAAAAACATCTAAGCTCAGTATTGCCCCGATATCCAATGGGGTTAGCATGCAGGCCGATCAGCACTCGTTAGTGTTCCTCTTGTAATACCACATTCTACCACTTGTGGCCGCTGTAGCTTATAAAATACAGTGAAAGAATGTTGTGTGGCTGGGTTTAAACATTAAACATGTCTTGAGACTATAGCTGCCTTCATCCTACTCAAGGACAAGGGCTGTAGATGTGCACTATAACCAGTCATTACTTTTGCAAAGCAGTCTCTCTCTGCACCATTTACGGGGGTTCACTGTGTATCTATCAGTGAATGATGAGTGGTCAGTCCACCATTTGCCTAAAGCAGGCACCTTGCTTTCGCTTGCACACTGCTTCTCAAAGAGACTGTGAATAAAATTCTGAGCAAATATGTGTTTAGTGCTTCAGCATTATGGGTGCCAAGTATCTGTGTGTGTGTGTGTGTGTGTGTGTGTGTGTACGTGTGTACTCACCCTCTAGCATGCTGAGGTGCATAGCATCATTGGCCTTCTTGGGCACACTGAGCATAACTTCCAGGCCATCCTTGATCTCACCCTTACCCTCCTCACAGCAGGTCAGCAGCTCCTAAACACACACACACACACACACACACGCTCTTTAGTATTCAACTCCACTACCCTTTGAGTACTGATGTGTTTGCCCTTTCTCTTGAGAGCAATCACCCAAAATGCACTACATCTGATTCCTCAGTGGGCTGATGGCTCTCATGCCCACAGGCTGTTCTCAGATCAGTGAACTAGAGCCTGACTCTGGGAAAGCCTTCCATTAGTGCAGGTCACTGCACAGAATTTCCAAGTAGCTCAGAGTTCTAGCAGTGAGGGAAAGACACTTGGCCTTTCAAACCTGTCAATACAAACTGACATGTCATATTTTCAAAGGTGTCGTACTGCATAATTAATCTTGGCCATAAAATGGAATGGTCACTGCACATTAACAACTAGGAAGAAGAATGAGTGTGAATGCTACAGAATGCCACAGACATGCTGGTCCAAGTCCATGTGAGGACAAAATTATACAGTTTGTCTGCACTACAGCAAATCTCTTTAAATGTATATTTTTAAGATTTGTATCAGCTAGATAAATATGAATGACATACATCTCAGTATCCTCTGTGTAACGAATTTCTATGTGTCTAACCTTCAAGAGCAGCTGGTACTTAGTGATTCTCTGCACAGGCTTGATCAGATATGAGGAGATGGAGTTGGCCAGACGGTGCCTCTGTTGAATTTCCTGTTTCCACACAAACAAACAAACAAACAAAGTTTAAGGTTAAGAGTTGAAATACCATATATAGCACTACTAGTGCAGCTTCAGGCCTTCAACTCTGAGGTCTAAGATGGTGACTCACGTCGAAGTAGGGCCCGGCATGCTCCAAGATCAGCTGCGTGGAGTCTGGTTTGTTCTTGCAGTAGTTCACGTACATCTGGAACTTGTCCGCCTGTCACGAGAGCAGCGTGTGGCAAGTTGTTATTCACATGACGCAGGTCTCTCAAAATTGACTTAAGATGTCTACCTCGATACAGTTATGACCCAAGCGTAAGCTTCTTGCTTAGTTTCGCGTAAATACACGATTGTCAGTATTACTATACATGGAAATAAATTACACAAATGAATTTACCCTTCACACATAACTGCTAAAACACACTGACTCAAGTCTTATAAATAAATAAATAAATAAATAAATAAAATCTCATATACTCGATATAACAGTCTCAAAACTCAAACACACACAAACTTACTTACCCAGGTTACAAAGCAGTGGCCCACATCCTCAGGAAGCTGTTCGTATTTCTCAAGCTCTTTGAGGAATATACTGAAAAACAAGGGAGAGAAAAACACATTCCCAGTCACATACACCCTCACGCACAAAACAAAAACACAACAGAACGGAAAGGGTTGTTAGGGTAAACTCACTTGTGGTGGAACTCGTAGAGGTCCTGCATGTTGCCAAAGATGATGTGCTCTTTGTTGACTATTCCCGGTGGGATCTCCTCAACACCACTGGTCATCTCCCACAGGTACGTCTAAGATGGGACAAACAATGCAAGAATACTGCTCAAGACTCTTCCTTCATTACATCTAGAGACGCAAACCCTTAGAGTGCATGTAAATAACGGTAAATAATGGTAGATGACAGACAAGAACACCAATTTTACTACGGTGGGGTCTGACATATTTTAAGGTATCCATACGGCTACCATAAGCACACAAGATACTTACATCCATGCACTCTCTCAAGTCTCTCACATAGGCCTTCTCTGTCTGAATCAGTTCAGCCATGATAAACCTGCAAGGGACAAAACAAGAAAAAAACAAAAAAACAAACAAACAAAAAAAAAAACAGATTAACCTCCACGCATCCACTCACGAATCCAAATCTGTCATTACAATGGCATCCAAACACTCAACAATAAACTCTGAATGAGTCCAAAAGGTCTCCCATCTGCTGTGAGATTCAACCAAAACAAAAGAGAAAGAAGGGCTGCCTAATGCATCATCCCCTTCTGTTACCATCTCCTCCAAACCCCATCCCTGGAGACATTTTATTGTTGGTGTTCTCCGTGAACAGTGATACAGTGATGCAATGAGCAGCCTTGTAAGTGCTACTATGGTCTCTTAATACATGTGTTCTTCATGCAGAGACATATATTATTAAACCACAGCCTCCCAGAGAGAGGGGGAGAGGGAGGGAGAGAGAGAGAGAAAGCGTGCGGGAGAGAGCGAGAGAGAAAGAGAGAGAGCGAGAGAGAGAGAGAGAAAGAGGAAGAGGCAGAGAAAGAAACAGAAAGAGAGAGCGCTGATTGGACAACGCGTCCTATAATGAAGGGGAAGAAGCAAGTCAATGACGGCAGACTCATCAATTATTAGCCAGGAGGCTGTCTGGGATTACATGACCAACTGAGGGAAGACTGCTGACATGGGATATAATCAGACCTCAGAAATATGATGGGGAGCAATAATACAGCTTTGTGCCGTGTGTTAATGCATACAAGAGACAGAGAGGGAGAGAGAGAGAGGGAGTGAATGAGAATGAGAAGAGTGTGATGAGAGTGTGAATGCGGGTGCGAGTATGTATGAAAGGGCGTGGA
>PYXC01001262.1:1225000-1257500 GCA_015244755.2 Tenualosa ilisha
TCCTCCTCACGCTTGTACTCCTGCTCCAGACTCTCCAGCACACTACACACCTACACACACACACATACACATACACACACACACACAACCACATCAGAACACCTCGTATTTCTAGAATGTTCCTAGACAAAAAAAAAAACATGTATAAAAGCTTTCCCCCTTGCAACTTGCCATGGGAACTACATATCCCACAATGCACTGCCACCAAGCAGCAACTTCTGTTCACAATCCCACCGCACCCAACTCTCTCTCTACCATGCGCCGCCTCCATCTCCATGGCAACAAGCACAATCTCCCCTCCTTCCTTCCATCCATCCATCCATCCATCCATCCATCCATCCATCCATCCATCCATCCTCCCCTCTCTTTCGCCCACCTGCTCGGAGGTCTTGTAGAAGGCCACGGAGGCGTTGACCAGTTTGAGGCGGTCCTCCATCTTGAGCATGAGCTGCTGCCAGTGGGAGGCCACGTTCTCGGCGCAGTCGCGGATCATGTCCATGTCGTAGTGGTTGGCCTGCAGCAGCGCCTCCGCCTTCTGCTGCACCTGCAGCGCGCTCTGGTGCGTCTTCTGCGGGGGGGCGGAGGGGTGGGGAGGAGGAGAGAGGAGAAACGTCAGCAGACAGATAGAAGAAGAAGAAGGAAAAAAAAAAAAACTTAAAAATGGGTGCATGAAGGATCAACGAGCAGAAGAAGAGAATGAGGGGACAGAGTGGAGAAATCAGAGACAACCATTCAGAGAGAGCGCAAGGAAAGAAGGCATGGGGGTTAGAATAACCGAGAGGAAGAGGATGATGGAGGAGGGGGGGGGAGAGAGAGAGAGAGAGAGAGAGAGATACAAACAGAGAAGAAGACGAGCATGATGTGATAGGGAAGGAATAGGGGGTTGATGGGAAGCAAGCGAGCGAGAGTGCAAGAACCATATTGTCTTTAAGAGTCAGAGAAGTCTCAAACACAATGGGCTTGTGAAAAGGAAAAAGGAGATGGTGCCAGTGCCTAGATCACAGAGACACTATCTGGGGACTTACTAAACTAGAATAAAGGCCAGAGAGATTGATGGAGATGGAGAAAGACTAACAGCACTATAAAAAGAACAAAAAAGCAAGCAACCGAGAGAGAGAAAGGGAACACACACACACAACTTTTACAACCAGTAGACCTATCAGATAAAAAGAAGAAGCCCTTTTATTCCTGTGTGAATCTGTCTCTGGGACTCTTTTGTCTGGGGGTACAGTCTCATTGATTCATTCACTGTAGCCAATCTGATGTGCTCGCCATCTCAATGGGGACTCTGATCGCTCCTGGCAGTCTCTTCCCTGGCACTGGGGTGAGGGGAGGCCCTTTTAGTACAGCTCAGGAACCATTTACAAGTGGGAGGAGGGGTGTATCTTTGTCTGGTTCTCTTAGTGGTTCCAAAGCGGGGTGGAAAATGCATGCTGTCCACCAGCTGTGGTTGATGGTAACCGAGTGACATGAACAAGCATTTAAAAGTCTGGTAGATTTTTCCGGGGGCTCTAATAGGAACACATGATGAATGCCTCTAAGGTCTGAGCGGTTTGAACAATGTGACCCTGTGAGTTGTGTGAAGGCTTCAATCTGGGGCTGACATCATGAGAGTGAATGGAGGAGATCATGTAGCGCTCGACCTGAATGGGTACACACATTGGGTGTAAACTAAAGAGATGTGTGACTGTGTGTCGGCGACAGAGGGAATGGTGTGTGCACCAACTGTCGCTGCCAACAATGGTTCTGAGATAGAAAAAAAAAAAAAATGAGTGTGTGACCTTCCCTGTGGTGAGCAAGTTTGGCAGAATTAAAAAAAAAAAAAAAAAAAAAAAAAAACACTTTCCAAAAATTCAAGACATAAGCAGAAAGAGGAGATATAAAGAGTTCTATTTATAGTAACTACAGTAACGAAGCTACAGTGGCTATGTAGCTGTAGTGTACTGTTCACAGAGTGCATACTATAACAATTAGTTTCCATTATAATCAATAAAGCTAGCTGCACCTGACCTGATGGCTCTGTGCTTTAGAACGCTGCTGGAAGTAAGAGAGAACCGATCCAGAGGTGGAGAATGGAAATGAAGCAGGTGAGGAACACTGAACGATAGAACAAAGAGGAATAGAAAAGGGGGGGGGGGGGGGGCTGAGGGAATAGAAATGGTGGCACAGCAGCGGCTCAGGAGGTGAGGAAGAGGATGAAGCATCGAGGAAGATGGCGCGCTCACCTCGATGGCGTGCTGAAACTGCTCGTGCTCTCTCTGCAGCTGCTCGGCCTCCTGTAGGGAGCTGGCCGTGATGAGCCCCGCGTTCAGCATCGACTCGCCGTTCCTGATCCAGCCCAGGACCTGACACACACACACACACACACACACACACACACACACACACACACACACACACACACACACACACACACACACACACACACACGCACACCACGTATGACTTTGAAGTGCTCATGTATCGATGTGCTGTTGTGAGGGTCCTGCTCAGGGCTGCTCTTGTGTGTGTGAGGTGCTTCATTAGGCTGAGCCAGTGGCTGCCCTCTGGCTCTCCCCACAGAAAGAAAGAAGATACTCATCAGCAGCGCTCTGGGCCACCTCCAAAGAGTGTGTGTGTGTGTGTGTGTGTGTGCGTGTGTATGTGTGTGCATGTGTCCTAAACTTGTTTTCAGGTCTGTGTTGCCTGTTTGTGTGTGGGCTTCTACTGAGCTGTAGGCTCTGCTTTGGGTGTCAACTCCTCTGTTCTAAGTAGTGACTATTTTTGTGTGTGTATGTGTGTATATGCGTGTGTCCACATGCACATGTGTGTTTACCAGTTTCATCCTAGCATGCAGGTGCTGTACTCAGACACACCGGAAACTCATCTACAGGGCTGCTCTAAGGTGTGTGCATGTGTGTGTGTGTGTGCGCATTTCCCTGTTTTATCTTAGCCTGTAGGTGTCAGAGCTGCACACACACTGATCCAGATTTCGATAGTGTTGGTCAGTGTTACTGTAAGGTGAACTGTCCTGTGAGAGTGTGTGTGTGTGTGTTTTTTTACCTGTTTAAACTCAAACTGCACAGCTACACACACTGCTCCAGATGATGGCAGTGCTGCTCTAAGCACGTGTTTTGTGGTGTGTGTGTATGTGTGTGTGTGTGTGCAACTGTGAGTGATGGCACTTGTGAGTGTGTGTTTACCTGTTTGACCTCAGCCTGTAGGTGGCGCAGCTGCACACACTGCTCTAGGTGGCGCCGGTGCTGCTCGGCGGCCACGTCCAGCTCCTGCTGCTTCTCATGCAGGAACTCCAGCAGGTCCTGCACACGCGTGGCCATATCCACATCTCTATCACACAGCAACTCCACTCCTAGATACAGAGAAAGAGAAAGAGAGAGAGAGAGAGAGATGGAGAGAGAGATGGAGAGAGAGATGGAGAGAGATGGGGGGGAGAGAGAGAGAGAAAGAGGAGAGGAGAGAGGGGATGGAGAGACAGAGAGAGAGAGAGAGAGAGAGAGGGAGCAATGAAGAGAGAAGGAGGGAGAGAGAGAAGGAGAGGGAAGGAGAGGAGAGAGGAGGAGAGAGGAGAATGGAGGAGAGGGGGGAGGGGAAAGGAGCAGCGTAGGAAGGGAGAGAAGGATAGAGCGAAATAGAAAGATAGAGGGAGTGAGAGACACAGAAGTTGGGGGAGAGGAGAGAAGGAGAGAGTGAAATAGAAAGATAGAGGGAGTGAGAGACACAGAAGTTGGGGGAGAGGAGTGAAAGAGTAGAGCAGGTATGAGAAAAGGTGAGTAGGACAAAAAAAAGGAGGAAGAAAAGAAGAAAGGAAAAAGAAAATGAGAAAATAGAAAGATGACGATGGACATCGGAGACAGAAACACATGGATGGGAACCATTATGGGATGTTGAGAGGAAAACCGAACAGAACAGAACACATGAGGGAAAAGGTCAGGGAGAAAACATGGACAGAGGTTGAGAGTTGGAAAGAAAGAGGGATTGAAGTGGAAGGAAGAGAAAGAAAACAAGAGAAGGGGAGAGAAAGCGAGAACACTCCTTTAGGAAGCTGTCAGCACATTCTCATAGCCAGCCCTGGCCAACACACACAAAGTGCTCGGGCAGCTCAGTTACATGATCAAACCATCGACCATGTCATACTAATTTCCCTCTTCCACTCTCCACCGCCATTTTCTCCCTCTCCCTCTCTCTCTCTCACACACACTCACAGACACACACACACTCACAGACACACACACACTCACAGACACACACACACTCACAGACACACACTCCGTCTGCGTCATGTGCCAACAGATGGATCTGACAACCACGTGGGATTGGATTGGTTGTCTTTTCTTCTTTCCTGTTTTTTTTCTTCTATTTCTTTGCTCGATCTGTTCATCCCTTCACTCCATCTGCACGGGTGTTGAGAGAGTGAGCTTGTGTGTGTTTGTTTGTGTGTGTGTTTCTGGGTGCAAAGTCTGTCTGCAGGACCGGCAGCTTACACATAATCTAGGTGTGCTCGTGTGCAGAGGGTATGAGTGTGTGAGAGAATGAGTGTGTATATAGCGTGTGTGTGGTGTGTGTGGTGGTGTGTGTGTGGTGTGTGTGTGTGTGTGTGTGTATACGTACGTGTGAATGTAGAGGTTTTTAGGGGAGTGGATTATACCTGAACAATCCCCTACTGCTGCGGAGGCACTAAACCCTCCACCTTCCCCCTGCCACCTTTACAGCACTCACTGCTGACAGCTGCTTTACAACTCATCTCACACACACACACACACAAAACACACACACACACACACACACACACACACACACACACACCAACCAACCACTCTAACTGCAAGATTGGCATGAGGAGAAATTAAATGTGATCATGATGAATAATCTCCCTCACTCACTCACACAAACACACACACACACACACACACACACACACAAATCATAAATTCCACATCCACATTTTTGATGCTCCTTGCTTAGGACCCTTCCTCCTTCCTTCCCCACTGCTCTGCCTGCCCCCTCTCCTCTTCCCCCCCGTGAAGACTGGAGCGGCTCCAGACTGCCCTGGGTGCTCCTGGCTAATGGCCGTCCCAGAGGACTTTGGCTGTGACAGGGAGGCCGGGGGGACTGCTGGGCCAGGATGAATAATGCATGGCTGAGGACCATCAGGGTGGTGCTGCTGCTGCTGTTGGAGGACTAAGATAAGCTACGCTAAGCTAATGCTGCAGGGACTGAGATGCGTGGATTAGATGTCCTGGGGGTAAGCTGGGACAAACCTGAGGCTTTGGTGGTAAGACATTGTGTGTGTGTTTGTACACTTGCAAAAACAAGAGGAAAGTAGTTAGTATTTAGCAACTCTACCTAGCAGAGTATGAATAAAAATAACTGTGGCGGAAGTGCGATTCCAACAGCATGTAAGACTGCACAAAAACCTAAGCGAGTAGATTAAAAAAAAAAAAAAAAATATATATATATATATCTTGCCATATCTTGTATGTATATTTTAATGGGGTACGTATGTGTGAGTGTGTGTGTCTCTATGTATGTATGTATGTATGTATGTGTATGTGTGTGTGCCACCTACCGGAGGCCTGCACCTCGTTGACATACTGCAGCAGCTCCTGGCCCTGGTGGATGACGTCGAAGGTGAGGTTGTTCATGGTGAGGGCCTTATCAGCATGGTGCTGGAGCCGCTGCTCGGCCAGAGTCAGGTCCTCCGTGTCAAAGTCACTCATCTGCTGCGACAGCTCCTCATTCCAGGACTCCAGGTCCGAGATGATCTATAGCACACACAGAAATGGCAGGGACGTTAAACACACACACACACACACACACACACACACACACACACACACACACACACACACACACACACACACACACACACACAGTTCAGAGATGATCTACAGCACACGGAATCAGGTAGAGGTTTATCCTCACACTCATACAAACACCCTTCGTTCTATTTTCAAACACGACATTACTCAAACACCCCTGACTGAATTTTCAATCACACACACACACACTACTATGGTCAGAGATGATCTACAGCACAAGAAATCAGGAAGGTTAACCTCACGCCTATACAAACACCCCTCATTGTAGTTTCAATCACTCACTCACTCACTCACACACATACACACACACACACACTTTTAATAATACAGAGTCTACTCTTCGCTCATTTCTAATCATACACAACACACACTTTCCACATACACTTCATACAAAAATCTTAATGCTAAGTTTCTAAGACAAGCTGCGGCATACCAGAAGTGGTAATTATATGGAAGCACCTAACACACACATACACACACACACTTGATTTGAAATACAGTTATATAAAACAAATCACCACACATCATAGTGTGACTGACATACTGCATAAAACACACAATTTAGGAGAGCCTACACATGCACGTGCGCGCAAACACACACGCACACACACACACACACACACACACACACACACACACACACACAGACACACACACTTAGTAGCAGCACCTCATTCTTTTAGAGCAGTCATTACAGAATGCATGAACACACACTCGCACTCTAAGTTTTTCAGACAGTCTGGATCTGAAACCTTCAGAACGGGGATGGAAGAGGGAACTCACACAGCCAGCACAAGTGTACACACACACACACACACACACACACACACACACTCATTTCCAATCTCAATTCCAGGCTTGATCTATGGGATATGGGGAGAGGCCAGTGCATACTACACACACACGCACACACACACACACACACACACACACACACACACACACACACACACACACACACACACACAACACACACACACACACACACACACACACACACACACACGTAAGCTCTTCTCGCTGTAGTCTCTGGAGTAATTTACTGTTGACAGTACTGAAGAGTGACTCTCCAATTCCAATCTCAAGCTTCACCATGCATGCATGCACACACACACACACACACACACGCAAATTTGACACACACACAGGCGGACAGCTGCGCCCTGGCCTACTTGTCTCTGTGTGTGAGAGGCACGACCCACACTTGACCTCTTCACTCTTAAGTGCTGTGTGTGTGTGTGTGCGTGTGTGTGTGTGTGTGTGTGTGTGTGTGTATTCCAGTAGCACAGAGCTCATCACTAGAGGGACAACCTCCATTCTCTGTCTGGGAGGTACTTGGCATGCTAACCATCGCCCCACCACGCACACCACAGCAGAGGGACACTCCCTGAGCCCGACACCAGCCATCTCTTTTTTTTGTAAACCCTGCCAACACACACACAAACACACGCACGCGCACACACACACCCTCGCCCACAATCTCACAGAAGGGATCCACAGTAACATGCATGTACATCCACACATTCCTACAGAAACAAGCATCCAAACTAACACTCACATTCCTGTACTGTAGAAGAGATTAGTCTGGTAGATGAGCATTGGTATGTGTGTGTGTGTGTGCGCGCATTACATTTGCTGCATGCGTGTTTAGTTCTTGCAGGGACCAAATACAAAGTGCATTCATCACTTAGAAAAGGGAGAAGACACATTGTACCACATTTACCAGATCTCCATCTGCAATGAAGCATACTGCAAAAACACTTTAATGTGCAAGTGCGCGCGCACACACACACACGTGTACGTGGGACATGGGTGTACTTCCTGCATACGCAACCTCACCTGGACTGATGTCTCAGTGTGTGTGTGCTAAGTTACTGAGTTCTAACTAGGTGTGTTTTTGTGAGTTCTGAACACTTTGGATTCAGCTGGCATTATCTCTGTGTGTCTGTGTGTGTGTGTGTGTGTGTGTGTGTGTGTGTGTGTGTGTGTGTGTGTGAGAGAGTATGAGAGCCTCTTACGTCAATGGCGTCACGCTCAAAGACGCGCAGCTGCAGGAAGAGCTCCAGCTTGATCTTCCTCTCCTGGAAGAGCTCCTCCATCTGGGCCTGGGCCTCATCCAGCTGCTGCAGCACGCTCTCAATGTGGTTGATGGAGCTATTGTGAGGGGTCTTATTACTGGAGATGGCAGAGTCTCTGCAAACACACACACACAGCAGTCTAAGAGTAAGTGACTACATGAGAATAGGCCAACATACAGCTAGAGATACAAGTATGTTTTTTTTTCCCTTCCCTTCTTTCAATAAACAATAAATGACTGGTAGTCAATTCTCATTTAGTCACACCATCTAAATCTACATCTATGGGGAGGGGTAGAGAGTGGGGAAGAGGAGGAGTAAAGGAGACCAAACAAACAACAACAACAAAAACAACAACAAAACAAACAACAACTCAAAGACAAATAGTTTGGTTCTGAGAAAGACAGTATAAAGCAAGAAAGACGAGTCAAAGACAAAAGAACGACTCAAAGACAAACGATTAGTTTGGATAGGAGGACAGACAGACTAGGAAAACACACTGGGCATGAACGATAGAGGAGTGAGTACAGAGGAAAGATAGAAACGACAGACACAGAGAATGAGTGAGTGAGTGAGAGAATGTGTGTGTGAGAGAGAGAGTGAGAGAGAGAGAGAGAGTGTGTGTGTGTGTGTGTGTGTGTGTGTGAGTGAGAGAGAGAGGGCGACAGAATGTGGAATAGGCCAATAAAATGATCTCTAATTGAATTTTTTAAACTGTAATCCTTCACTCAAACAATTGCTACTAATCATAAGATTGGCCCGTTTGGCTGCTGTGTCACAGCAGGGCACAAATAGGTCGGGTTCTTTTCCCCTCGCCTCCTTTTCTTTTCTTAGCCATAATGCGCTCTGTAATTACCCCAAATTACCGCCGCGATCGCCATAGCCACACTATATTACTCAGACCAGACGAAGTGTGTGTGTGTGTGTGTGTGTGTGTGTGTGTGTGTGTGTGTGTGTGTGTGTGTGTTTGAGAGAGAGAGAGAAGCACTGCAATCAAATGGAATTCCCCAATGTGGAGAAGGCTCCTGACACAAGGCCTGGGTTTATGGTCTGACGATTTGCGGTCGCAGTGACTTGTAGCCGGGGTTGGGTTTTTATAGTCTGAATGAGCGCTGGAGATTCCAGTGCCGTGCGAATGAGGGAGCTGAGTGTCGTTGAGGCCCGAATGATGTACGACTTTCAACTCCCTCAGTGAGTTAAAAGGCATAACCTGGACTAATCCTTACCAAAATAAAGCCATTTTCAGTTGTTTACAACCAAAAAAAAGCCACGTCAGGATTTACGGATCTAAATACGGCACTTTGAAGAAATGTCAGAAAAATCTGAATCTGCGGTTCTTCTGTGTTTTACAGCTCACAGGGCTGCAATATCTTAAACTGGCGCCAAAAAGCTTTTTGCATTTTACTATGCCGTCTGATGTTCCAACATATCTAAATATATTTAACTATTTAGCCTTGAATCTGAGAAGCAGCCATGCAGTGCCAACACTCGAAGCTATTGTCATCACCACCAGTCTATTTTAGTATTAGTGGGTATGGGGTGCTGGAGGAGTGGGCAACTTGTCAGGGAGGCTAGCAGTGTGTGTGTGTGTGTGTGTGTGTGTGTGTGTGTGTGTGTGTGTGTGTGTGTGTGTGTGTGTGTGTGTGTGTGTGTGAGAGAGAGAGAGAGTCTAATTAGCTACTGTGTTGTGGGAGAAGGATTATGTAATGGAGACCTGATGGAGAGATGCTCTAAAAGCAAGAGGGAGGGGTAGAGGAGAGAGAGAGAGAGAGAGAACAACCAGGAGAGCACATCCCTCACTTCTAAAAAAAGAGCTGTGAAAAATCAAACCAAATTCAACCACAAATCTTTCTCTCTCTCTCTCTGTCACACACACACACACACACACACTTTCTCGCTTGCAATCTTTTTTCACTTCTCTCTCTCTCCATCTGTCAATCTCACTCTTGTGCCTGCACACACATACTGCCTGCCTCTCTCTCTCTCCCTTTTGCTTTTCTTCTTTCTCTCGCTCTCTCAGAGCTGGCCACTGGGACTCCATCTGTCACCTGTGCTCAGCCCGACGCCTTCTCATGCTCCACTACCCACTGGGGTTTTCAAAATCACCACCAACACCCCCGCCCCCCCCCCACACACACACACCTCCCGATCCCCCTCTCTGCTACAGTAGCTGTCAGTGGTGGGGCAGGCCAGGGGAAGGGATTATGCAGAGAGAGACAGGCATACAGTGGTAGGATGAGTCACTCCTACATATTCCTGGATGGTACAAAGGCTTCCTGTGTGTGTGTGTGTGTGATAGAGAGAGAATGTTAGCTGAACTAGTTTAAAAGGGCCAGGTGGTGGTGAGAGAAGTAAATGTGCATGCACACTCTGCCAGGTGGGCCAGAGCACATAGAGACACAGAGACACACACAGACACACACACACAGACACACACACAGCAGACACACACACAGCAGACACACAGACAGCAGACACACAGACAGCAGACACACAGACAGCAGACACACAGACAGCAGACACACAGACAGACAACACTACCTGGTTATGAAAGTAGAAAGGAAAAGATGGGACGGAGGGAGACAGGAGAGCCAAAGTTGAATAGTGACAAAAGACAACGTCTGCAAAAGCATTTCAAACTGTTGCTGGGTGTGTGTCTAGAAGTGTGTGTGTGTGTGTGTGTGTGTGTGTGTTACAGAAGGACACAAAAGCAGGCCGTGGCTAATCTGAAAAAGCTGGAGTAAAAGCAGCAGAGACTAAAACATTGAAACAGCAGTGTGTGTTTGTGTGTGTGTGTGTGTTTGTGTGCATTTCTGTGTATACCAATTCCTGTGCATGTGTGTGATGGCAGAGAGCAGAGAGATCAAAGTGGCCATAATAACCGAGCTCCAGGCAAGTACATGTGCGAGTGTGTGTGCACACATGGGAGTGTTTGTGTGAAAGAAAGCCTGACGGCACAGATGTGTGAGAAAGTGCTGGAAACTGCAGAGACTTGCACACAAACACACACACAAATCTAAACTGGCAGGCAAGTTTTAGTGTATGCACGTAAGTGTATGTGAAAGAGGACCTATAACACCAGAAAAGTAGATATCTGCCAAACATGTGTGCGTGTATGTGTGTGTGTGTGTCTGTGTATGTGTATGCATGTGTATGAGAGAGTGTCATAAGCAACACCTCGGGAGAAGTACTCTCAACAGAAAATCCTACGCCTGCATACATGCATCCAAGCATTCATGCGTGTGCTTGTCTGTGTGTGTGTGTGTGTGTGTGTGTGTATGTGTATGTGTGTGCGTTTGTGTGTGTTTAGCCTACCTCAGCTGCTGGATGAGGTCCTCTCCCTCCTTGATGACGTTGACTGTGACTTGTAGCGTGGTCTGCTGCTGCTGACCGAAGCGCTTGATCAGGTCCTGAACGGCCTCCACCGACTCGGCGTACACGTCGTCCAGCAGCTCCTTCTGCAGCTCTTCCAGCCACGTCCACAGCTGCATCCGCACACAGACACACACACACACAGACACACACACACACACACACACACACAATTACAGCCAATTCCACAACAGTACAGGACAAAAACGAACTAGATTTAGCTTTTTCCATCAAAACCGTTTTAACCAACACTGTTCTCTGACATTGTTGGAATAATCGCACACCCCAAACACAGCATTAATCGACATTCTTACACAAACTATATATATAAAAAAAAGAGAGATCCAATATTAAACAATGACTGACTGAGAAAGTATGCACGCATGATGGCATCTTCTCTGCACTAAACACGGTAGACGTCCCACAGTCCCGACCTGTGCTCCAGCCGCCCAGGTGTGTGCTGCCCCTGCTCTGTGATCCCCCAAGTCCTCTCCTGCTGCTCGCGCTCCCTCATGCCTCATCCTCTCATAACCACAGCCGGCGGGGAGAAGAGCGAGCAGACGCCGCGGGGCTCAGTGTCGGGCGGAGGGAGGGAGCGAGACCCGAGAGCGTCTGACGCATCCTCCAGTCCTATCCAGATTCTTATTATCCACCTCGATCCCCAGCCTGTCCCTCTCTAAAGCTCCCCCTGAAGCCACCCCCTCCCTGTCCCCAGCCTCCTCCATTCTCACGGTCGCACAGCTGTGTGTGAAGCACAGGAGACAGGGGGCCGCTCAGCGCTGATCCAGGAGTTGAGTCTCGGGCTCTGACACGGAATCCGTTTCGGGTTCCAGACTCCCGGTCTTCCTGGACACAATTCACCTCATCTACCCCCCACCCCACACACACACACATACATACACACACACCCTCCCTCCCCAAAAGAGCACGTCGCTCCCGTCCGCAGCTGCACGACAGAGATGACGCCACTGGCGGCTCATCCAGGCAGGAAAGGGGGGGAAAAAAGACAAAAAAAAAAAACACTGGCAAAAACCATCCCCTTGTCTTCTATCTGGATCCTTAAATTCTGATCTGGAAACAGTATCAGCGTTGATTTAAGGATCAATCTCATTGCCATCACCCCTTCTGCTTCAAAGCTCCCATGACTCAACATCCTGTGGTCTCCAAATGCATCTCAGGTCATCATAATCTCAGCTAGTGTGGAAAGTGCAGTTGGAGCCATTCTCAAAGCTACTACAATTCATGTCCACCTAATTCTCTAGAGCCCAGTAGTCACTGTGTGTTTATGGCTGCAGTGCAGCAGCTACAGACTCTCAACTGACCTGGGAACAGTTTGGAGACCCATTTATACTTCCTCCTAAACCACAGGCAATAGCCACAAGATACCTTTTAGAAGGCTACTGTTCCTCTAAAAGATGTTATCGTTTAAATTATTTACCATTTTTCATTTAAATGCCGAGCTGTGGCATTTTCATGGAATTTAACACAGTGGCCTCATGTGGTAGAATAAAGCACTATAGGAGAGTTGGACCAGCACTGGCTAATTTAACACAGTGGCCTCATGTGGTAGAGTGGGGCACTATAGGAGAGTTGGACCAGCGCTGGCTAATTTAACACAGTGGCCTCATGTGGTAGAGTGGGGCACTATAGGAGAGTTGGACCAGCACTGGCTAATTTAACACAGTGGCCTCATGTGGTAGAGTGGGGCACTATAGGAGAGTTGGACCAGCACTGGCTAATTTAACACAGTGGCCTCATGTGGTAGAGTGGAGCACTATAGGAGAGTTGGACCAGTGCTGGCTGGTTTGCTGGCAAACGTCAGTGGATATCTAGGCACAGTGCAACACAGTGCTTAGGCCTTTTTGACATTACGTTAATTTAGTGTATATTGTGTCTCTGCATTATGTTGCATTGTGTTTAAAAAAATAAAAAAATCATTCTGCACCTCCTAAGTTGCAGTTTGCAACTTCAAGTCTAAAAGAAGACTGACTGTGGTTGAAATGTATTGCATGGAACTGACAACTCTGTATATACAAATTCCCATGTTCCCCTCCAGCTCCGTGTGTGTGTGTGTGTGTGTGTGTGTGTGTTTTTCACTCACCTCTTTGACGTGTGTGTGGAAGGCAACAGACATGTCGAGCAGGACCTTTCGCTGCTCCACGCGCCGCACAAAGTCCTGGATGCGGTCCTCCAGCTGGTGTGCAGCCTGGTAGATCTCCTCCGGGTCACACTCGCCCGTCTGGGCCAGCTGCTCAGCCGCCTCCAGCAGCTTATCTGCATTAGTATACGTGTTCTATAGCACACACACCAGCCCAAAACACACACACACACACACACACACACACACACACACACACACACACACACAAACACAGAGAGAAAGTGTTAGATGTGAAACGGGCACGTGAATAAAAAACAAAGACACATATGCTCGCCATTCTATTACAGTTATTACAGAGCATTAGCTAAGGAAATCAATTACGAGCACAAACTGAATTAAATTCTTGAATCCACACACCCACGGCAGACAGGGGGACCATTTTGGCAGTAGTGCAGCACTAGCCTAGAGTGAATGACAAAACGGTTCTCATAACATCCCACCACTACTAAGCCTTCTTGTGCCTGTGTGTCTGTTTACAAATAAGCCAAACAGGAAATCTCCCAGGGGTCTTATTTAAAAACAGGACATGGGAAGGAGAGCTTTGAGCATGACACACTACTATAAAAACACACTCGCACTCGCACGCGCACACACACACACACACACACACACACACAGAGAAGGAAAGACGTACCTGAGCCACTTCCTCAAAGTCCTCATGGCGTTTCTGTAGGGCTCGAGCTCGGTGCAGCGACTTCCCCACGCCAGTGTGTTTGCTGAGAAAGGCTTCACCATGGTTCTCGATCCAGTCCAGCACCTAAACACACAGACACACACACACTCAATGAATCTTTTTCCATTTTTGGTTCAAAGAAAGATGATCTGATCCAATATCGACAATATATTAATATTTCAGACAGAAACTTTCTTCATAAACTTCATAAACTTTTCTTCCTCAACTAACGTGAATAGAATAAAATCACATCCTTGCGCCAACACATGAGCGCTTTCAACGATGACGTAAGCGCTTCTGTTGTACATCAGTATGCGCTTGGAGCTCTCTGTGCGAAGGGAGGAATGGCTAAGCAGGCAGGGCCTGTGTGCTTGTGTGCTCTCAGAGTCTTTAGAGCTGCTGTCCCTCGCCCATCTGCACAAAGTTGGAGCCAACAGAGCCATAGACAACCCACCCACCCACCCACACACACACACACACACACACACACACACACACACACACACACACACACACCCGCTCCCTCTCGCCTCCTCCTTGCTCCCTCCTCTCATCCGGCAATCATTCACTCGCTCCTCTCTTTTTCCATCTCATTTCTCTGCAGTACATCCTTTTCTCGCTTCAACATTGCTACTGTTTTCTTTCCCCCACCACGCTTCCTTCCTGACTTTCACTATTCTTAATGCATCCCTCTTTTTTTCTGCCTCTGTCCCTGTATCTCTTTTCTTTTTCCTCTCATCCTATGGCATCAGTCTTTCCTCTTCATCTCTCTCTCAGTCATCACTCTTTCCTCTTCATCTCTCTCTCCCTGTCTGTCTCTCCATCTCTCCCTGTCTGTCTCTTTTTTTTCCTCTGTCTCTGTCCTCTTTTCTTCATCCACTACTTGAGGAATGCCCTCCACCTGGAAACAAGTTGCCATGGAAACTGGAAACCGACTTCGCACAAGAGAATCAGCAGTGCTGTGAGCAAAAACTCTTCCTGCCCAGCGTAGCAAAACCAGGTGAGAAAGAGAGGAGAGGGAGAGAGGGAGAGGGGGAGATTAACTCATTGCATGCCGCTATTTCTGCTTTGAGAGAACACAACCTCCAAACGTGACCTAATCCTATGAAATTGAGCCAAAAACACTCACTCACACACACGGCTTCATTTCTTACCCCCTGAAGGGAGAGCAAGGTAAGGTTTTCCCAGTAATTAGACACTTCGTTAAAGCCTTTCAAACAGCACCTCTGGAGTTCTGTGTAAAGGGCAGGCCTACCACACTCTATTCTACTGCAAACATACTGCAGTGTGCCAACTGTCTGTGTGCGTGCCTGCGTGTGTGTGTGTGTATGTTTGAATGTGCTTGTGTGTAGGTGTTCTACCTGGTGAACATTCTTTTCACATAAAACGCTGCAGGCTGTGAGTGTGTCTGTGCGAGTGTGTCTGTGCGAGTGTGTCTGTGTGTGCGTGAAAAACAGACAGTTGGACATCCTGCTCCAGTACACAGCTGTGTACAATAGTTTCCAGAGGCCCTGGAGTGGGAGTGTGTAAGTTTGAGCGAGTCTGAGTTTGAATGAGTGTGTCAGAGTGTGTGCTTTCCCTGACGACTCTCCCACTGCAAAATAGATCACTTCTGTCACAGGCACAAAAAGCTGAGTGTGAGTGTGTGTATGTGTGTCTGTGTATCACTGAATCACTTCTGTCTATATGTGAGTGTGTGACTGTGTGTGTGTGTGTGTCACCCATGTCTGGTGGGAACACACAGCTGCAGACATTGATCCTCTTGTGTAAGAGAGAGTATATCTGTGTGTGTGTGTGTATGTGTGTGTGTGTGTGTGTGTATAAATGTGTGAGTAGCTGGAGACTGGTGTGTATGTGCACCAGAGATGGCATGAACTGTGTGCATGTGTGCGACTGGGGACTGGGGTGTGAGTGTGTGTTTTCCAAAGAGAAAACAAAGTGAGTGTGTGTGTGTTTACCTGCTGCACGTCCTGCTGGAACACACACAGCTGCAGGCGCTGGTGCAGGCGGACCTTGCGGTGCTGCCAGATGTTCTCCAGCTGCCGCTGGTGGTGCAGCACCTCGTGGATCACGTCCAGCACGTGGTGCACCGCCTTCGAGTAGTTGGCCGAAGCCGTCAGCGAATCAGCACTGCCGGGGGTCAGAGGTCTCTGCAGCTTGTCCAATAGGGCTTTTCCATCTTGACTCACCTGCGGAAAAGAGGTCAGAGCGGTGCACAGGGAGGAATGAGTTTAGGCTCTGTGTGTGTGTGTGTGTGTGTGTGTGTGTGTGTGTGAGTGAGTGAGAGTGTTTGGGTGTGAGTGTGTGTTTGAAGTACGTAAGAACGTAGGAATGCATATAGGCTATTCTTGTTTAAAAGTCACAGGTGTAATTAGAGAAGATTATGGTTGTTACTAGCTGTAATTGGTGATGATGCAGATGATGATATGGTATGAGTGCTACTTTGTATCAGGTCAAGTCCACACAAATGACGTGACAACAGTGTCTTTGTCCTTTGTTTCTGTGTCCATTTTACAGGTGCACACATTGGTTCTCACCCACACATACAATCTCTGAATGCTTTGAAGCTTGAATAAGACTGTATCGGAGCAGACACACACAAACAGTGGTGGTAGATTAGCAGTTAAGGAACCTGGCTTGCGTGCAAGTAGCCTGAAAAGTTGTGAGTTCGAATCCAAACTACCACCGTTGTGCCCCTGAGCAAGGCACTTAACCCTAAGTTGCTCTAGGTGAGACTGGCCCTGAACAATTGATAGTTGACAAAATGTAAGTCGCTTTGGATAAAAGCATCTGCTAAATACATAAATGTAAATGTAAACACACACACAAATATGTGGGGGGAGAAGCGATGTGTTCAAATTGAGGCCTACTATCACTCTCTCACACACACGCGCACACGCATGCGCACACGCACACGCACACGCACACACACACACACAGACAAAGACCTTACCTCGGAGTAGGCTGCAGTGATGTGCTCATATAGACCCTGGTGGTGGTGAATGGCGTCCTCAAGATCCTGTAGCTCCGAGGGCAACTCCACCTCTCCACAGGCCTTACACCACGAGTCCACATTACTCATGTACTGTGTATACAAAACACACACAGACATGGGGAGAGAGAGAGAGAAAGAAAACAAAAGACAAGCGTGAGTGGCTGTATTTCAGGAACATAAACTTCAGTCTCCTCACAGTAGCAGCACAGCAGTAGGGTCCACAGCAACACCATGTTCACAGTGAGGGTCTAAACGCCACAGCATGAACACACATCCTTACTAGACGAGAACCAGACTGTTGTTTAGACATGCGGAACCATTCCAAAAGAGAGTAGACATGGAGGGGGATAAAAGAACATCAAACGGAGGAGAAATAAAAAAAAAAAATCAGAAATATATCTCTAGTGATGACGCCAGGCAGAATAATGTCTATTCACAAAGACATTCATATGAAAGGCAGAGGAGGACTGCCAGTCAATCTTTGATCTGCCGCTCTCTTATCTTCCAACCCCTCTGTGTCACCAATATACGTGCAGAAGAGGGCGGAGGCCAGGCTAACCTTCCAGAAGTTTCCAACTAAAGGAATAAGGCATATGGAGTGTGAGTTAGGGAAAGGCTGAGAGGGAGAGCAAGTTTGTGTGTGTGTGTGTGTGTGTGTGTGTGTGTGTTATTGCACGTATGTGTGAGTGTGCATTACTGTTTTTAAGTGTGTCTCATTGTGTTTGTGTGTGTGTGTGTCCGGTGGGAAGTGGCATAGTTGGTGCTGTTTTGGGCAAAGTCACGTCAGGTCACTGATAGTGATCCATATGGGACTAGGGAGGCCAAACTACCAGGGGAAAAACAGCTGTGAGCAAAACACCCTGTGGGGGAAGCCCTCCAACACCAAAGATTCCATTTCAAGGAAAAACACAGGAAAAGGGAGAGTCAGAGAGAGAGAAAGACAATTGAGAGATAGAGAGAGAGAGAGAAAAAGAAAGAGAGAAAGAGAAAAAGAGAGAGAGAGAGAGAGAAAGAACCCAACCCTTTTTTTCTACAACAGGACATGTTTACCCTGGGCAGCTGCAGGGCACTCATTAAAACACAGAGCTGGGCAAGAAAGGAGAGTCACTATTTCAGTCTTACGTCAGCCAGTTATAAAGTCAGGAGCCACTTAAAGTCTGAGCCTGTTGTTTGCTGGGTAAACTATTCTCAAAAATATGCACTGGCATTTAAAGAAATACAAAAAACCCCCAAAAATCTGGAACCCACTCAATCAAAAGCCACAAATGACTTCACCCTATTAAGTTTCACTGACTATTCCCAAGCCCACCACCACCTCTCTCTCTCTCTCACTCACACACACACACACACTCACACACACACTCACACACACTCACACACACGTCAGACGTCCATCATTTCCTGTCTAATTCCATTCCACTACACACCACACCCCTTCTGCCACTGACCTGGTCACACTTTTGGTGAAATGAGGCGGACATCTCGAGTAGGGTGCTGCGCTCGTCCAGCGCAGCGGCGAAGGCCTTCCACTCCTGCTCCAGCTGACCTGAGATCTGCTTGATCTGCTGCGAAGCGTAGTGGCCCGACTCCAGCAGCCGGTTGCCCACAGACATGATGCGGTTGATATTGACGTAGACATTCTGGACAGGGGAGAAAGGAGAGATTTGTGTATCAGTACAACACGGTGAGAATCTCAACAAAGTGGGGTCACTTTGAGATCTTTTATTTAGAGAGCAACAGCATGACACAGTTAAATCCGATATTCTCCCGATAAGATTCTTGTCAGGATTTGATTAAGTCTCAAATCTGACACGTGATTAGTCTTGCAGGGCACTCTCCTGCTGGGACTCTTGCATACTACTGCAATGACGGGAATCTTGTTTGACGGACAGCATTTGATATTCTATGATGAGTCTTTTGTATGATGCGACTCTTAAAAGCCAGCTCACATGTGACAGCTATGTGACGCCCGAGTGACGCATGAAACAACTCTGTGTGTGTGTGTGTGTGTGTGTGTGTGTGTGTGTGTGTGTGTGTGTGTGTGTGTGTGTGTGTGCGCCCTCTCAGCCAGGGCTTTACGTGCATGGGTGGCGGGAGCCCGTGGTGGATTTATACAGACAGCCCTACGAGCCGATCGCCGCGCTTCTCTTGTCTCCTCTGACTCAGAGCAGGATAAACCCGCACAGCTGGTGTGCGGAGGGAGATAAGCCAGCAATTCCTCTCCCTTCAGCGTTCCCTCTCTGCATCCCTCGCTCCAACTCATTTACTCCTTCTCATTCTCTCCCTCATTCTATTTGTCAATTTTCAAGCCTTCCACCTCCCCTTGAATCAATACCCAACAGGAACCGGTCAATAACGCAAGATGTTGTAACAAGACACTTAAAACAGAGCATCTACCTCTACCGTCTGCACGGCGCATGAGAACACACCCACACCCACATATACACAGATGCTCACACTCACACTTTTACACACACAAATACACACACGCACACAAATTGTGTGCTGTCCTTCAAGCAAATTTATAAACCTGGCTCCAAGTATTGCGCGACACCAAAAACGAGTATCTAACAATGGCACAGCACCTGTGTGCTATCATAGCCCCTTGCTAATAACATCCTAGCCCAGAATAGAACATGTAATTTCTATGACAACTAGTTCAAGCTGTACTGGCCATGGGGGATTGACTGAATAATCCTCCACAGACACATTTGTGAACGTGACCATTAACACAGAAATGACAGTTCCCAGGTTTTTAATTAAGTCACTGTTTCAACAAATATGAACTTCACAGCTGCCGCTTAGCTCCCTAGGTAAAATTAGCTGGTAGCTACCTTGGGCAACGTTAAAAAAACATTAACTAGCTAGATGGCTGCATGGCGAGAAGGCAAGACGTCCATCAAATCTCTACCCAATTTGTAACACTACATCAACAAATCCAGCAACATCATTCACAAGATGCATGACTGATTTCCAGATTCCTGATATGCTTTTAACATGAAACATCCAAAATAGTCTCAAAGATAGGGTAGACGTTTTCAAGCAAAGGGTTAAAAGTAACATATGCATAGTCTATCCTCTTACTCTACACAAACGCTCATGTGAACGGATTGGAACGGGTTTCTGAGATGGCTTTAAGGAAAAGATCCGGAAGGTTGGCAGAGGCTCGTTGTCAGCTAAAGCCGTTTGGACTCCATCCTGTTGGTGGGCTTGCGATGACCTCAAGAGAAGCAGAGAAACAGACAGACCGACAGACCACACTGGCAGAAACGCACGGCATTGTGGGATGGCAGAAGCCAAATGCTTCCTGAAGGGGAGGGAGTGGAGAAGCCAAGAATCCCACCCACAGCATCTGAACGATATTTCCCTTTTGACCACAACAAAGAGAGATGAGGAGTCGGGGGTTCCATGAATTGAACGACTGGCTTTAATTAGACACAATAAATAAAAGAATTCTTTGTTGTTGTTGATATCAGTGTTTATCGACACCAAAATCCAAGCGTCTCTGATTCATAATGATGCCTCAAACTGGATCTTGTTAGCAAGAGTGGGTAATTAAAATGAATCGTTTCCCTCCCTTTGATGGTGTTTTTCACTTTTTTTTTTTTTTTTTTTTTAAACTTGTGAGGCAAAGGAATAATAATAGTAAAAAAAAAAAACACCCACACCCACAACAGAAAACATCACAGATGAGCTAGAAAATGAAGGCTATTCCAAGAGAGCACAGAGCACAGAGGAGCTCTTTACAGTGCTCTGAATACAGAGAGAGAGAATGAGAGAGAGACTGAGACAATGACAGAGAGAGAGAGAGAAATAGAGATAGAGAATGAAGATAGAGAGAGAGAGAGAGAGACAGAGAGAGAGAGAGAGAGAGACAGAGAGAGAGAGACAGAGAGAGAGAGAGAGAGAGAGAGAGAGAGAGAGAGAGAGAGAGAGAGAGAGAGAGAGAGACAGAGAGAGAGAGAGACTAATGTATGTTGGCCTTCTGTGTACTGCCTATGCAGCACTTCTACCATCACTGCTATTGCTGATGACCCCTCCAGAGGTGTAGTTCATGTGGGGGGATCCCACATTGCGGGGGTTGGATCACAGCAAGGCTGAAGGCCCAAACATCTGCCACCCAATCACATCAGTCACATGCGCACCCCTGGGCAGGGGCCACAGAGATCCCGGGGGCAGCTGGTTGTTTTGGGCACCAGCTGGGTACTGAGGGGGCAGAGCCACTAAAAATAAGTAAGTAAATGAAGCTGACCCAGGAGGCCCAGTTTAAAGCCTGTGCTCAAAGCAGAGGGCTTTCATAAGATGCGGATAGGGACTGAATAACAAACCGTACCGATGGTGCAGTGTGTATGGCAGGGTGTAACAGGAGCGGAGACGCCACAGTGAGACTTTAGACTGAAATTCTGTACCTCCACTGTGTGAGTGAGTATGACCGGTGTGGGTGTACGTGGGTGTAGTAGAATATTATTGTGTATCTTACACTGCAGCTTCACTGAGCCATTATTCTTTATTCATTCATTTTCTACACACACACACACACACACACACACACACACACACACACGCACGTATGTAACCTTACCATGCAGTTCATAGCAAAGTGGTTGTGCTGCGTTTGGAGCTCCATGGCGTGGGCGTGGTTGTTGCCGATCTCGGTGTAGCCCGCCAGGAACAGGCCCTTGTTGTGCATGATCCAGTCAAACATCTGCAGCAGAAAAAGGGCAGTGCGCACACACACGCACGCACGCACGCACACACACACACACCACCACCACACACACACACACACACATATATAAATATGAACAAATATGGATAGACATAAACATAGACAACCTGCTCGAGGCTACTGCACATATTGCATAGGGATTCTGGGTCAATTACTGCGTGTGTGTACAGATGTGTGTGTGTGTGTGTGTCTATCTGTCTGTGTGTGTGTGTGTGTATATGCAGCACTTTAGAGAGAGGGTGGAGAGCCATGTGTCTAATTGGCTGTGTGTAGTGTAGGTCTTAGAGTGAGTAAATTGGAGCATGTGTGTGTGTACATATGTATGCATATTTAAGTATGTGTGAGTAAATGACAGTGAGTGTGTGTGTGAGTGTGTGTGAGTGTGTGTACACATACACATGAGGGAGAAGACACAATACTGGTAAAAATAGCAGTGCTGAAGAATGACCTGATTCTCCCAAGGCGAGAACCACTGCTAGTGTCCTAGCAACGTGCAAATCTGCCTTGCCATGGCGGTATGGCGTCTCTGTGTGTGTGTGTGTGTGTGTGTGTTGTGTGTGTGTGTGTTGTGTGTGTGTGTGTGTTACTCTGCCATGCTTGCTGCTAAGGAGCAATCAACACTGCCAACCGGGCCAGAGTCATTATCTGAACTCATCCCGTCACGAGATTTCATATAAATCCCCCATTTAAAAGGCCTGGCACGGCATGCGCATGAGCGAACACACAATCTCACACACACACACACACACATATACACACACACAGAAATGCAAGCAAACATGCACGCACATACACACACACAATCACACAAAATTCTTGTCTAATCTCCGGGAAGTAAACACCCTTCCTCCCACGCAACAGACATTAAGACATCATCGCTCCTTGTGACAGAGCAGTAGGAGTATGCAGACGCAAGCACACACACCACACACACACACACACACAACAATATATATACACACAAACACACACAGAAGCATCTCTGCAAATATGCATAGAGACAGAAGCACATAGCGACAGACTCTCACAAATCAAAACACAGTTTCTAAACACTATCTGCTGACAAACAGACAGACAGATACAGACGGACACACTTGGTTACACAACTCATAGAAACAAGGACACCATTACAGAGGGATCGTATGGCTAAAACATCAATGTACAAACATGTCAACAGGCACCGACATGCAGACATAGTGTAGAAATGCAGCATTCTTCAATTCTACTCAAGCAAAGGAGACAACACACACACACACAGACATATACACACATGCTAAGGCATCCATCTTATGACGCATACTCAGTAACCTTTCATATACAGTCATGCAAACATAGACATAGACACACACACACACACACACCACACACCATCCTAAAGCCACAATCTCAGTCATTCATAACAATCATGCAAAGGAATATGGGCGCTCACACACACACACACACACACACACACACACACAGACACACACTCTCAAGGGCGTGTGCACCCACCTTCTCAGCGTCCTGCTCGAAGAGGCGTAGTTGGAAGCACTGGTCCAGCTGCAGTTTGCGTACGTGCCAGGCCTGGTGGAGGTGCTGTCGGGTGCTGTGCAACTTGTCCAGCAACGCCGACACTCGCGGCACCAGCCCCTGCGTGTCGGCGTTGGACGACCCTCCGCCTCCGTGACCACCTCCTCCGCCGCCTTGTCCTCCATCTTGACCTCTGCCCTGTCCGGCGGAGGCGGGCACGCTGCGCTGAGCGTAGCTGCCGTCGCCGCTCTGGATTCGCTGGAGAAGGCGCTGGCCCTCGGCGTCCACCTCCTCCACGGGCGCCTTCATCACCTTCTTCTTGAGCGCGGCGTGCTCCTCGATGAGCCGCCGCGCGCCCTCCAGGTCGGCGGGGAAGTCCTTGCGCGTCACCGTCTCCTGCATCTCCTCCAGCTTGGCCAGCAGGTGCCGGGCGTTGCCCGTGAAGTCCTCGAAGGCCACGCGGATCTCGATCCACTCCTCGTGGTTGTAGTCCAGGCTGCCCTCAAAGTCGGCCGTCAGCTGCGACGGGTCCACCACTTTAGAGAGGCCCTCCAGGGACACCATGGTGGTCTGAGGGCCAAGAGCGAGAGGGAGAGAGAGAGAGAGAGAGAGAGAGAGAGAGAAAGAGAGAGATGTAGGAGGATGCAGAGAAGGACAGATGGTAGGAAAGATGGATGGATGGATGAGGGAGGAGAGTGAAAGGAAATTAGACAGATTGATGCAGAAAGTGTTTGATAGATGGATGGAATGACGGATGGATGAATAAACCAGTCAGAGAGATAGCCGATAAGAGAGAGGGAATAACAAAGAGAGCAATGTAAACAAAGTTGGACAGATGGATGAATGGAGGGAGGATTGGACAGATATAAGAATGGATATATGGATAGATCAGCCAGAGAAAGAAAGAAAGAGAGAGAGGGAGAATAAGAGTGTGAGAGAGAGTGACAGAGAGAAAATGAAGAAGACAGTGGTTGGGGAAAATCCAAGCATCGAGGGTAGAGAGAAGGGAGAGATCCAGATGGAAAGGAAAGACAGAAAAGAAGAAGGGATTAGGGTAGAGGAAGAGTAGAGGCGATGAGCAGATGGCAGGATAGAGAGGAAGAGAGAAAGAGAATGGAGGGTGAGGAAAAAGAGAAAGGAGGGGGAAGGAAAAAAAACGAAGAGAAGACGGTTAATCAATGCTCGCGGCACCAGTAAGGGCTCGTTGTAGAGCGACTCTCTTCCTGCCTGAGTGACCCCTGTGGGACCTGAGAAAAAGAGTCGGGCCCGTCTCCACTTAATGACCAGCTAGCCACCATAGCCGGTTAACACCTACTGTGCTCATCACCGTTCTCTGCCTCTCTCTCTCTCATCTAATCATCAGGTTAACTCTACTAAACCAGAGCTACTCTCTAATCTAGCAGCTACTCAGCATCTACTGCGCTCATCACCGTTCTTTCTCTCTCTCTCTACCTCTGCCTCCCTCTCTCTCTCTCTCTCTCATCAGGTTAACTCAACTGGAGCTACTGTCCATTCAAGCAGCAGGGCTGCTATGCTGGGCGCTCCCTCATCACTTCTGTCTCTCCTTCATGCTCTCTCTCTCCCCCTCCTTCATCACTCTGTCTCTCTCTCTCTTTGTCTTTCGCTCTCTTTCTTCCATCTCCTCTAAGCACAGTCATTAAAAGAACACACTGCTGGTGCCATCACTGAACATTTGTTAAGGAGGAATCCCAACTGGGTAAGACAAATTCGGGGCTAATTCAAATTAATTCACACAGCCCCGAATTAAATTTGATCTGTGTATTAAAAATAACTCATAACTCAATAGCCCATTTTGGGTCATTGTTAAGACACCAGATAGTGGACAGTGTCTCCAACAGCATAACAACCACTGGATTGAGGGGTTAAATGGGAGGGTGTGGTTTAAAAAAAAAAAAAAAAAAAAAAAAATGGATTTCACTCGGTAGCTGAGGACTGATAAAAAGGGGCCTATGGCCGAGGTCGTCATGGCAACCCGATTAAAACAAGCAGAATAGGGTCGCCCTCCGCGTAAAGCCGCAGGTCTCTGCGGTGTCACCTCCATTACACCTGCGCTCACACCAATCCGGCGCTGTCGGAGTCGTGACCGCCACAGACTGCGCTGGCAAGCCGAGGCACGCACAAGGGTCAGAGGAGCGCAAGCTTCCATTACCAGACTGGCAGACAGATTAAAAAAAATAAATCAACAGAAAACAGTAAACACTGAAATTAGCAAACGTCTGCGCCAACGCAGCTCAACAGCGTGTCTGGATGACCAGGATTCTCTAGCACCTTTCTGATAACGTCAAAACCCATTTCAAATTCTTCCCGTCTTTTCACAAGCCTTCTTTGTGAATGGAACTCGGCATTCCGCACGGACAAAGAGCTTCGAGGCCAAGAGAAGAAGCACACAGAAAAAACAAACAAACAACACCACCACCACCACCACCACCACAACATCAGGGACTGTGGGTTTTGTTTGCGATGAAAAAAGGCACAGCGGAGAGAGAGGTGCATCAGGGCCGACGTGGCTCTTCAGTGGAGGAGTGGAGGAGCATTGAGGTGGACCCCCCCCCCCCCCTCCTCACTGCGCCATCTCTCAAGGATAGTCTATGTGTCAGTCAGACAAAAGACAAAACTGCTGCACAGAAAATGCTGCATTTTGATTTATTTATTCTGAATGGAGATTCAAAAGACTTCAGCCTATTCAAAGCTGTTTTTAAGCTTCAACGTCAACACACATTAGTGCCCCCACACACACACACACACACACACACACACACACACACACACACACACACACACACACACACACTCCCAGTGCACACATTTGCCTTCTCTCTTCATACGAAAAGTTTATACTTTTCTGTAAGCAGACTTAAGGCTGCCGTCCTTTAATAAGGTTTCCTATTGCTGTTAGGGAAAACAACACACACCCACATCTCACCCACAATGAAAGACAAAACAAAATACAATTTTAAGTCTTGACCAGAGAATTAATTTCCCAAAACAGCCTTCTGAATTCCAAGACTCACTTGCAGGAGATTGTGTGTGACAAAAAAAACCCCTATTTTCTTACAATTTCTTCATTGATTTAAGCCAACTGCCACACACATACCGTGTGTTCGCAAACGCAAGCGGTGCGCAAGGAACCATGGGCCTTCCCTAGTGTTTCCGGATGTGATTCGCCTGCAGCCATTTCCACAATGCAGGAATGTCGATCCCATTCCTGCACCCAGCCACCCTCCCCCACCCACTGACTTGCTCCTCGGGGATGTGGACCAAATGGCCAAATTCCTGTCCGCGACTCCAGCACAATAACACGGGCCGTTAGTCCGCTTATCGCTCGCGCACTCGCGACCCCTCCGCACAGACGGAGAAGTACACACAAGTGTTGACGCAAATGCTGTTTTGGTCTGTGTGACGAACAGACGCGCACAAACAAAAACAGGCAGCACTTCACACAAACATTGCTGCTGTGTCCACAAGCACACACCAAGACACAGACAGACACACACACACACACGCACACACATACGGAAGAGCTGCCCTTTTGCCATAGAACAAGCCACTCTTCTCAGCCGCCTACTCTCCAAACACCAACACCTACACCCACACACTCTTCCTACGCAGCAGGAGACAATCACTCAGAGCCCTGCAAGGACACACGTACATTTAAACTCGCGCAGGCGAATGCAGACACACACAAAAACACCACGCACGAAAACACAGAAGTGGCATTGCCGTGTAAAGCTTTCTTTACGCTGCCCTGTCAATGACCACAAAAATCTAGAACAAACAGGTAACCATGGCGCTGAAATATATGTAAGCCTATCAAGTGTAAGGAGTGTGAACAAGCCCTTACACAAACAAGCCTTTTAAAACCAGAGCAAATCACACAAGCTATAAGTGTTACAGGCAAACCCCCCCATTAGACAACTGCTTCACCACTGACATGTCAATCACCATCAGGTGTACAACTCTTTCTTTCCTGAAACAGAAAAGTGTAGGGATGTGACCATTCTATTTGTAAACAAAACCATTCATTAAAATAATTTTTTTTAGTACAGCTATACTGATATCAGATCCGCCTACACTTTGTCAAATCTGAAAATGACCAAAAAAACAAACAAACAAAAAAATCCCAAATGAAGACGACATATTTGCAACCTGGAATCTCACCCACCGCATTTGTGCAAAACACCAGCTCACCTCAAACTCGAACTTGGAGCTGCCGAAATTGGTCCTCTGCTTCTGCCAGAAGTTGTCGGGCTTGATGATGAGAGCGACGTGGATGCAGCTGGGGAAGGACTCCTGCAGGATCTTCAGTAGTGGCTTGATGGAGTCCCACTTGGAGCCGCGCATGTCCACGATGACCGTGAAGCCATGTTTACACACGTCCTCGCTGGAGCGCAGAGGGAGAGGACAGAGAGAGAGAGATGATGGAGGGGAGGAGGGACAGAGGAGAGGGAGGGAGAGAGAGAGAGAGAAATGACAGGGGGAAAAAGATGAGGGGGAAAGAGAATGCGGAGCGGATGGGAGGGGATGGAGTTGGTGGAGAGAGAGAGAGAGAGAGCGCGAGAGAGAGCGAGAGAGAAACGGGTATAGAGAGGGAGAGATGATGAGCACAAGAGAGAGGAGAGATGAGAGCAGAGGGAGAGAGAGAGAGAATTAGAGAGAAATGAGTGACAGAGATGGATTGGAGAGGGAGGGGGGAGAGTGAGAGAGAGAGAGTCAGCAAGAGAGAGGGGGTGAGAGAGGGAGAGGGAAAAAAAAAAAGACAGGATTAAGTGAGATCTGATCCGCTTTTGCATTGCATCACGCTAGTAGCCCCCGTGTTGGTGGTGGGAAAGCCAGGGCGGCGATGCCTGGTGCCTATGAGCTGCTGAAGAGGGGAGAGGACAACATGGAGAGGAGGGGAGAGGGAGAGGAAGAGGAGAGGAGAGGAGAGGAGAGGAGAGGAGAGGAGAGGAGAGGAGAGGAGAGGGTGGGAGCAGAGTGGGGCTCCAAATCCATTCCCAAACTGTTCTAAATCAATCTGATCTTCTGCTCTCCGCTCCATTCCTCTCCCTCACACGTGAGCCCAGCCCCTTCAAACCACTCACTCCTTCCCCCTCTCCTTCTCTTCCCTCTCCACAGGCTAACTACAGCTGATGGCTGGGTGTTCCCAGAGCAGGCAAAACTCCCACACTGTTCGCTCCGCCATCCTTCCCAACTGGTGTTTACTGCCAGGAATCTACCCGGAATTCCGACCTGTCAGAAATTCCGCCTTTGGATTCAGTCTGTCTGTCAGTCTGTCCATGCAGGAGACACACAATAATGCAGACTGTGTTCAAATCAATGCTTTAAATACACTTTAAAGAACATTTTCCACATAAATTAATGTATTTTAAGTATAATGCAAATGTATTGAGAGTCTTAGTGCCCTTTCTACGGTTTTCACTACAGATTGGTTTAAGTACAGATTTTCACAACAGATCCGTTAAGCGCCTTGTGTGTGTGTGTGTGTGAGTGTGAGGTACAGACAGAGACACAGAGAGTACGAGCGAAAAATGTGTTTTCTCTTTTCATCTCTGTGTTCGCCCATCTGCCTGCCTCTGTGTCGCTCTAGTCTTAGAGGAGAGGTAGGCTCCCCATACACCCACACACAACACAACACAATACAACACACACACACACACCCCGCCCAGGAAAAAGAAAAAAAAAAGAAAAGAAAAACAAAGCAGTAACACTACCATGAACACACAAACACACAAACGCTCAGTACTTACCGATGCCTGCCTGCCTGTGTTACTGCGACACTGTTTTTCTACAGCTCCCTTCCTCTCACACTCTCTCTCTCTCTCTCTCCCTCACTCACACACTCGCTTCCCTCACTCACCCCTCCTCTTGCTGCTGCTGCTGCTGGCTCTCCCCCTTTCGCTCACTTGCTACATGCATGCATGCATACATACACACACATGCGCGTGCACACACACACACACCACACACCACACACACACACACACACACACACACACACGCATGCACTCGCTCTCTCCCCTAGACGTTCTCGCTCACACACACATGCTCTTGCTCAGTTCTCCCACACCATTCACTCTGGGTGTCTCTCTCATTCTCTCTCTCTCCCTCTCTAGAGTGTGTGGGTGCACAGAGGACCATGCTGGTAGTGAGGGATGAATAGAAAAAGAGGAGAGGAAAAAGGGCTGTTGGCAGGAATTTAACTGCTGTAGGTTTTTTTTTTCTCTCTCTCTCTCTCTGTCAAACGAGCCCACGCCATCCAGGCTCCTCTCCTTCTTCCTCTCATTTGATCAAACCCCTTCCTCTTTCTGTCTCACTCCCTCTGCAACCCTTCTCTTCCACATCCTCCCTCCCTTCTTCTCTCTCCATCCATCTCTTTCTCTCCTTTTTAGAGCCTGCCAGGTGTCAACTCTTGGCTCTCGGGAGGCAGGCTAGCTGTCAGCCCCCGGGAGGTGTGCTAACCTACATACCCGCCTGAAGGCACAGCTGCTGGAGCCACACGCCCGGCTCGATCGCTCCTCCGCCACCAAAAACAGGCTTCGCCGAACCCCAGCAGCCTGCTAACTAGCCCCCCGCCTCACACACTCGATAGTCAGACGCTCCCTGCACCCCCCCCCCCAACTAATCACTCCGGCTGCCAGTACAGGCGCTGCCAACGACCACAATCCACATTAAGTACTTCAGAAGCAAGGCTACAGCTGGTGTAGCGCTGTAGCACAGATCAAACGACACAACCCCAAACTCAAAGGGTAGTGGCATTGACACAGCAAGGCCTGTCCTCACCTAACTACAGCTAGTAAATACTTTGTCTCACAGCACACCAGGTTGAGACACATGTGTCCAAAGCATTGGATTAAAGTGGAAAGCTGTAGCATTGATGAACTCAAGACGATAAGCAACCGAGGCGGCGTTACTAGTCTAACAGCTTGCACTATTTTCTGCATGTCGTTCAGAACAGCCACTATATTATTATAATCATCCTCCATCCATCCATCCATCCACCCATCCACCCATCCAATCGAGTAACTAGACTCCTGAGCGGGACTTCCGAGTTTAAGTCGACTGATTGCTGACAGTCTCTTGCATTCATTTGCAAATAAAAATGCATAACAATATGCGAGCCCGACTAATTAGCCATCTTGACATGGAGAGGGTGCTTGCATATTCATTAGCGGTATGGGAACACTGAAATCTCAAGTGCTGCTAGAATGCTGCACTTGACGTTACATTCACAGCGAGTCTCAAAGACGACGGCGACACATTTCACACCTGGCATGACGGATACAAGGCAGGGAGCAATATAGCAATATTACCCTTCATTTAGCACATAGCAGGTACAGCCACAAGCTCTCTCTCTCTCACACAGCGTAAAGAAAGGGCAACTGCACACGCACACACACACCCATATATATAACTAAACCTCTGTGCATAGCGAGTGAGACACACACACACACACACACACACACACACACACACACACACACACACACACACACACACACAGAGGGGGGATGGGACATGTTGTTTACGACCTCATTGTTTATGATACAATGCTGCGCAGCAGCGCTGAAAGCACCATACATATGGATTCCGCCTCCACGAGTACTAGAGGCAGGTGGGGTTGCTTCTCGACTCAGCTGGCTCGAGCTGCTGGAGTGAACGGGGGCAGGAGGGGAGAGCACCTGGCTCGGCACTCAAGTGAACACGTGAGCAGGGAACAGAGGAGAGCATGGTATGGTGCATATATGTCGACTAAACCACTAACTCTGCGGTCACACTAAGAGCTAATAAAGCTATAAAATAGTTTTTTGTCACTCATTTAAAAAAAAAAAAAAAAAAAAACCCTGCCAAATATCTGTGCTCACTCTTGTCGCTCTCATCGCTCATGACGTGCCCATTGACATTTAATTTACAGCCGAAACGCGTCAGAGCTAATTTGCATTACATCGAGCAGTTTTTAACTTCTTTTAGTCGCTCTAGTTTTGTCGCTCATCGCTTTAGTTGCTCTTGTCCCTACAAAGTGAATTACTTCTGGCGTTTTTACAGCTTTAGACACTCTTGGTGTGAACACACACTAACAGCTCCCCAGCCTGACAGGTATGAGAGATTTTTAACAGCACGTTCTTTCTGCAGGAAAAGTAAAGTGTGTTTAGAGAGCTTTTGGGAGTTAATGTGGGTATGTGGACTCTGTATGTATGTGTGCGTGTGTGTTTTTCTATGCGCCTCTGTGATCTGCAGTCCCTGCAATAATTAATGGCTGGTGGAAATTAACTTATAGGAGACTTGCAATTAACGGTAATGGCTTTACCATGCTGGAGATTAATACAAATGCACCGTGGGGCTGAGCCCTTCATTCCTCTACGCAGTGAATCAATAGGAAAATACAGACATCGACCTCAGAGAGCAATTCCAAAGCCACCCTTATGTTATATATGAGACAGCACAGGTCAGCAAATCTGTGGGAGTGTGTGTGTGTGTGTGTGTGTGTGTGTGTGTGTGTGTGTGTGTACATATGTGCCAGTGTGCGTGTGTATACATACGCACATAATGTGTGTGTCTGTGTGTGTGTCTGTCTAACAACCAATCCCTGAGAGAGTTCTGTAATTACTAGTAAACAAACACAATACACATTCAATGCACACACAAACACACAATACACGTTCAATGCACACACAAACACACACACAGACACACTTTGAGTGCATATAGCACAGAGCCGTGGCTCACATGGGCATATGGTCCAGGCAGCTCTTGCCACTGCATGGTGTTCAGTGCTGAGCGCCTGGTGCATATGCATAATTTAGCAGCTAGCAGACCCTGTTTAAACGAGACACAAGGAGCAGAAACAGCTCTGCCTGCTTTACTGACAGAGGATTTGGGAGCCGGCGAGTAGGAAATCTCATCTCCATCCCTCACAAACACAAACACACACACACACACACACACACACACACACACACACACACACACACACACACACACACACACACACAACATACACAAGCCTACTTCATTACAGGCAATCTGGGTTAATGTTTGCTTCATTAAACTGGAACCGCATTTTAAATGCGAGATCCTTTTTGTACTCAAGAACAGACAGACTGAACGATTACATAAGGGTGAGAACTTGCTATGAACTCAGGCAGATT
>PYXC01001262.1:1260000-1297500 GCA_015244755.2 Tenualosa ilisha
AGTGCAGGGGCTTCAATAACAGCACACATGTCTGCTGGAGGGGAGGGGAGGGGAGAGGGTCGCAGTCTGGCTCTCTTTGGGTATGTGTGTGTGTGAGTGTATGTGTGGGGATTTCATGTCCATGTAGGTCTCTCTCAGGTCAACATAGCCTCTATGAGAGTTTTTATGTATGTATGTGTGTGTGTGTGTGTGTGTGTATGTAAAAGGTGAGAGTGAGAGCAAGCAAGATCAAGTCACCAGGGAGGCCACCAGCAGCCTCAGGACAGGTCAGCACATGAGCTGGGAAGAAGGGGGCAAGTCTGGTCTGGTCTGGTCTGGTCTTGTCTGGGGGTGAAGCTTCGAGTCTGCCGTAGCAGCTGGGCCTCGCGTTGCCCCGGAGCCTCTTTCGTACGCATACACATGCAAATACAGTACATTTGCATTGATGGTATACTTGGTTCACTGGATGGTTCACTGTTGGCTGTACTGCTTGCGTAGTGTGTGTGTGTGTGGTGTGTGTTTCTAAAGAGTGTGATTCTAAACAAAGGCCATACACTCATGGCAAAAGTAAGTGGTCGTGTGCTTATTCATGCCTGCATGCATGCAAATCTGGATATGTGTGCGTGTGCGTGTGTGTGTGTGTGGTGTGGTGTGTGTGTGGTGTGTGTGTGTGTGTGTGTGTGCGTGCGCATAGACTAAAAGTTGTGTAACCACGTTTTCATATTCTCTCCCATACCTGATAGGTAGGCCACTTTCTCTTTTAGAATTGGCAGCACCTCCATTGCCTTCATCTCTTCGTTCCTTCTGAAACCTGCAAGACACAAACACAAAAATAAATAAATGTAAAAAACACACATGGATTCTTGAACGCAACACTAGCGTTAGCACATAGGGTCGTCGTGGCAACGCTCTGCAGAGGGACGCTGGCTAAGACGAGGCAACAGAGTGCCTCCACGGTTCACATCCCATCAGCAGCAGATCAATACTGAAGTCGACCATGCAACGAGCATCTCCATGGCAATTAAAATGGAGGGATGAGTGGAAAGAGAGAGAGGAGAGAGAGAGAGAGAAGAGAGAGAGAGAGAGAGAGAGAGAGAGAGAGAGAGGGAGGGGTGGGGGGCCAAGGGGTTGCACTGCTCTTTCAGTTTCTCTTTGATTTGATATCGCTGCCATCACTGCCAGTACGGTGCTCCGGCCCAGATGCGGCTGGCATCCGGTCAAGATTACAAATAATCAGCTGTTTTCTGCTGTTAGTCGGTCCCCCTCCCCCTCTCTCATTCTCTTTTTCTCCAAAACAAGGCGGGGCGTTTTCTAGATGCACTGCATCTGATGTAGTATTCTTCTCAGAACATCAATACGAGAGAGGCCACCATTTTAAAGGCCACTTCACTGTCAAGAAGGATGGTGAGAACAGAGATGGTGAGAGAGAAAGAGACGGAGGAAGAGAGAGTGAGAGTGTATGTGTGGAGAGATGATGTCATCTGTCATCTTCCCGGAGATATCCTCTCTCTTTCTCTGTGTGTGGTGTCACAGCGCCTCACACTGCTTCTGAGCCTTCACACACTTCTAGTCATCTTTCCTCTCTCTCTCTTTTTCTCCCCCTCTCTTTCCCCAGTCGCTCTCCTCTCTAACCTCCTACCCCGTCTCTTTCTCACACACACGCACACACGCCTACTTCACTCAAACACCACAAGAATGTCCTCATTATACAACTCAACCAACTGTAACCAGTGACCGCCGTGAACTTCTAATACCCGTAATGCTGACGTTTGCAAACACACCCACACACACCTCCACTCTTTCACCTACTTCCTTGATCTCTCCATCCCTCTCTCTCTGTGCCTTTTACTGCCCCCATGAGGTCTGAGGTGGTCTCTGCTTGACTGCTCTGACGGGAAGCCCCAGTTCCGTGGCCCATCAGAGCCAGACCGCCATGGCCAGGAGCGACGGCGCTGGGTTCCCATGGGTGCTGCGGGCTGTTCGCCTCCTCCTCCCCCTCTTCCTCCTCGCGCCCCTCCACAGCCGATACCCGGAGTGGTGCCATCACAACAAAACCACGGCGCGCACAAAAGCAGCCTAAGTCCAACCATAACAATAGGCCGGACCACTTCCCCCCCTGGCCAAGGCCTCTAGTATTCAAACAGAACCGGACTCAAAACACATACAAGAGACAGAGAGAGAGAGAGGGCAGAGGGAAACGGAAATAGAGGAGAGGAGAGAGAGGGAGTGAGAAAGCAAGGGAAAGAGACAGAAAGAGAGAGAGTGAGAAAGAAAGAGAGAGACAGAGAGAAAGAGAGAAAGAAAGAAAGAATGAATGAGAGAGAAAGAAAGAAGGAAAAAGAAAGAGAGAAACAGAGAAAGAAAGAGAAAGAGGTTAAAAAAAATAGAGGACAAGCAAGGTGGGCATGAAAGTGAGTTTAAAAAAAAAAAAAAAAAAAGACTGAAAAAAAGAGAGACACACACAGATCTTATAATTTTAATGCAGTGCTTGTTCTCCAGGCTCGCTGGCTTGCTCCATGGAGCCGTCTGAAAAAAAAAAAAAACTGAGAACAGCCCCGGTGCTAATCAACGAGTTCTGTCCCCTGGCATCCCGGAACTGGGAACCGTCGGGTGTGAAATTCAGGAGACAATGTTCCCGTCAATGGCAGTTTTTAAGATACTGAGAGAAATAACTATGTCCCTGGGAGAGATGGAGATGGATGGAGGGAGAAAGAGAAAGAGGGGGAGAGGGGGAGAGAACCGCAAGAAAGTGATGAAAACAGAATAAGAATAACAAGGAAAGAAAGAGCATGTTTTGCAACTCGGTCTTTTGTGGGAAGCACATTCACCAGCTAAACAGTAGGGGGCAGCCTTAGAAGAACTGTGACAGTGTTTGAGAGTGAGTGAGTAAGTGTGTGTGTGTGTGCGTGCGTGCGTGCGCACCCTGTTCTAACTGGCATTTCGATTGTGTGTGTGTGCGCGCTAGGCTCATGGGTTCATGTGATCTGGTGTAATAGTTTTCATATGAGACTGCATCCTGTGTTGGCCACAGTGTGTCATGTATTGTCAATCTGAACACAATGCAGCCAGCAGATTTTTGTTCCAGAGAGACTCATTTACTGGCTCCAAACATGGGAAGCCATACACCATCTAGGCCTGCTCCAAACACATGCTACACAGGCAGGCACAGACGGCATGAATCACACAGCAAAACACATGGCCCATGAGTCAGTGAGTCAATCAGTCCCGAAGTACATGCAACATACAACACACACACACACACACACACACACACACACACACACACACACACACACACACACACACAGAATCACCCATCGCACACACACATACACACAGCTTGAATGTTACAGAGGCTGCACAGGGGGAGCGACTCGTATGAATGATCACATCTCGTGAGTGGAAGGGGTGGCAGGGCCGCCCCTTTGTCTGATCCAAAACGACCGAGCCCCTCCGAATCATTCACTGATTCACTTCTGAGGATTTGACGACTCACACACTCGGACCGGCAGACACGGGGAGCAGGAATCCCTTCATTTATCCCTCGTCTGCCGCTGCAGACGCTCTTGTCTGTCTGCAGGCCAATAAATCCATCTCCGTAGCTCATGGCCACTCCCTGGTCATAGACCAACGGCTTTAATCCTAATCAGTTTATCGAGTCTGGTCGAGCCGCTTATGGACGTACACAGACAAGACGGGCGGTTTGGCTGCACGTCAAAACAAACACACCAAAAAGGGCAATTAATTTTGATCCTGGTGTGTAGGCCACGGCTGGCTGTGTAGTAACATGTAATAGGAGGGCCCCATCAACCCCGAAAGCTCATTCTTGCAGGAGTGCTGAGAGACTGCAGAGGAGGAAGTCAAAACAGGAGAAGGGGTGGTAATGAATACCACAGAGAGGTAGATGGCAGAGAGGTGAGGAAAGGGAAGGGAGAGAGGGAAGAGGGAAGGGGGAGAGAGGGAGAGAGGGGCAACGGAAGAGGGCGGAAAGTGTGAGGTTTGGTGGGTGGGGGAGTAGAAGGAAGGGCAGATTTCAGTGTTTGTATGTGTGTGTGTGTGTGTGTGTGTTGTGTGTGTGTGTGTGTGTGTGGTGTGTGTGTGTGTGTATGTGTCACAGGGTACAGCAAGGCCACCCAGCTGTGTGAGTGTCCGTCAATGCCGGAGACAGCTGAGAGAGAGTGCTGACAGGCCCACGGCAGCTGCCTACTGATACACGCACCCACGCACCCACCCACATATGTACACATGTACACACACACACACACACACCACACACACACACACCACACACACACACCACAGAGGCCATGTTATAATCATATGAACCATATGGTCAGGCTAGAGACACACCCACGCCTGACCATCAGTAGAGTGTGCAGCTGACACACACACACACACACACACACACACACACACACACACACACACACACACACACACACACACACACACACACACAGAGTGAGGAGTGGCCCATTGAAAACCCTCAGCATTCAGGCACCACATTCACATTCCCTTCAACCCTCGGCTCATCCACCCCCACCAAGCAATCTCCCACCCTCTGCACAAGAAGCTGTTCAGCAGTAAATTTCCTGTGAGAGTGTGTGTGTGTGTGTGTGTGTGTGTGTGTGTCAAGGACAGCAACAGCAGCTCTGTGCCGCTCAAAGGATTTTTTTCCCCTGTTGCCCATCAACACATTCTTTGATCCATTCAACTGCACTATACTCAGATCAACAAGGACACAAAAAAAAAAAACCACACACAGACACACTTTAAGAGGGAGGGTAAAGGTTCAAAAAGATCAGTGACCCATTGAAAACACACAAACACACACACCAACACAAACTCTTCAGCTAATCACTCAACTCCCATCCCACACACAGCAACACTCCAACAAGCGTGCTAACAGGGACGGAGAGGAGAGAACACGAGAAGACAGGAAACGCTACCTCCCCCCTACTCTCCCCCAAAATCCTCCTCAACCTCCCAGTGACCCCAGGAGGGCCAGGGAGCAGCTGGTCATCTGGGTCAACCACGTAGACAGGCTTAACCTTCCACACACACACACACACACACACACACACACATACACACACATACACACACACACACACACACAGAGATAGATACTTTTCCCTTCAGCAGAGGAGAATGAAGATGTCACACAGAGGCAAAATACCTGAAGTGACTTAGAAATGATGCAATGTAGCACTAATGCTACCTCTTGCTAGACATGCACTCTAGTGACAGTGTACAAAATGGGAAGAAGAAGGAAAGAGAAGAAAAAAAGAGGAAAGCGTAGAAGAATAGCTAGAGGAAGAGGAGGAGGAGGAGGAAGAAGAGAAAGAGGAGGAGGAAGAGGAAGAAAGGATGACTGTAGACAGGGCGGGCGCAAAAAAAGTGGATTATAAGCTAAATGCAGATCAAGCGCACTTAGAGACAGAGTGAGTGAAGAGAAGGAGAGAAAAAGTGCTTATGTTGCAGAAAAATGATTTTGAGCTGCTTTTTGTACCCACGCCATCCCGAGGAGGAGCGCAGGAGACAGATATCACACAGCCCACAGCAGCAACAAACACAGTTAAAGAACTGAAGTGAATTAGCCTCACTCCCTGATGCCTTGAGATGCCTTTGGCCTTGCCTCCTTGCTAGCAGGCTTACCACCCATGCTTGAGGTCATCCGAGTCCACTGAAACACTCTGCCATCACTGACACTGAAGTTTGTCACACCTGGATGAATGTGACAGGAGCTGAGAACCCTGCCGACTACACCGACCACATAATATTACCACTATCACTGTACTGTACATGGAGTGCTTTTGCTTGGCTCCTTTGGTATAAAAAGGCACAGACCCGCCCAGAATGCAACTGCTGTTTGTCTTCATAAGAGACGCGCTGTGCTTTTGCAACGACATCCATTGGCTCGCGTTCCCAGCCGGCAGTGAAAAGGGCCTCTGATGCGGTGCGGGCTTATTACTGCTTATTTACAGACGAGAAAACAGGCCTTCATTTCTGTGAGGTTGAAAGGATTGGGGTTTATATCAATGTGAGCTGTGTGTGTTTGCAACAAAATGAGTGAGTGGGTGACTGAGCACAAGGGAGGGGGTGGGGGGTGTGAGTGAGAGAGAGAGAGCGAGACAGAGATCATGAGAGGGGCATTTATGGTAACAAATCTGATGACACAAAAATCTCTTTCAAATCAGTAGCAATCTCAGATTCAAATCAATCCGTAATCGACAACAAATTGCCCATATCACTAGGCCTAAACCGTGAATCACAGCAAAGTTCTGTGCCATCATTCTGACAAAACAACACTTTATAAAATCGTGAAACAATCCAACACATTCTGCTCTGTGAACAAAGAATTCTAATACAGTTTTGTAACTACAACAGAGAAACAACTTATGGCACAATCACAGATACAGTTTCATGCCACTGACACGGGAGACAACCACACCACTCCACACCACAAAACCACACCACTACCTATTAAAATAGCTTGATGTAGACATTACATAATTCTGAAATAAAACAATGGGACATCCATGGAATGAAGGTTTCAAGTCAAGTCAAATAGGTCTTATTGTCATTTCAGCCATATACACTGTATATAGTGAGACGAAACGACCTGGATTCACCATGGATTCAAGTCGTGCCACATTAAGGTACATAGCAGACATCTGAGACAGGCGACACTTTGTGCACTAAGGCGACAGTCCGACTGTTTAGCTTTACTCCGATGACTACTGATCAATCCCATAATTGTATTCATTCATGAAAAACGCTGAAAAAATCGCCTTTTTCTTTTCATGAAAACAGGAATCTTGTGACTGGCTTGAGCACTTGTGCCACGGGAACTGCTGTTACCAAGTCATCATATCATTATGGGTGGGACTTACAGTTTCAGTGACATTTATAGACAAGGACTATTTATTATTTGATCATTGGTGTCCATTCCCTCATGACACCAATATGGTTCATTAACATTGCTTTCAACACCAGTGGGAATTACTCCAAAAAGGTAAAATGAGGAGCATGCCGTGATTTTGTGTGCAAGTATGCAAAATGACACACACATACGCACACCAACCCAACTTCCTCTTGTTCTCCGACCCCCACCAAATAAAGCTGCCCCCAACACTAAATCTGTGTCTCACAAACCCACAAATCCTTCCTACAAGAACCTGTAAGCTGTGTGTGTATGTGTGTGTGTGTGTGTGTGTATACGGACAAGCTTTACTTCCTGCCACAGGGCAGGAGTGTTCCTGGGCTGCTGACTGCTTTTTTTTGTGTGTGTGTGTGTGTGTTTTTCACCATTACTCCCCGGCCACCCCACTCCGTCTCCAGGGGCTAAATTTAGCGCCGGCTCCCATGGAGTCGCACCGCACTCCTCCACTGATCTCTCCATTCCGGGAATGTGAATGAGTGAAGGGAAAAAGAAAAGGGTGGGGGGATGATGTGTTTGAGTGAGAGTGTATATATATGTGTGCGTGTGTGTGTGTGTATAGGCAGGTCACACCCTCACCCCCTCTGTGGTGTGTAGCCTTTCTATTTTTGTACCCATCTCCCTCTTTCTTCTTTTCTTTCTTCCTTTCTTTCTCTAGCTCTCTCATCTTGTCCCTCTATCCCTCTCTACAGTCTGTCTTTCCATTGCTCTGTTTGTATATTGCTTGGTTGTCCAGGTTCCATGTAGTCATGGCCTATTTATGTCTTGCCCTGCATCTCTCTGGAGTGCAGTAACTCGGTATCTTTTCTGCATTCATGTCTCTTGCAAGTTTTCTTTCCATCCTTCCCTCTCTTGCACTCTTCATCCTTCTCTCTCTTGTCCCATTAGTTTGGGCAGTTTTAATCCTCGGCCGAACCACTCTGCATTTCAGGATTAGTACAGAGGAAACGAGCTAATTGTATTTTAAATTGAAGCTCCAACATGACACACACACACACGCACAAACTCCATTTAAACCCTCACCCTCAGAGAGGAAGAGGGAGGGGAGGGGGAGGGGGCCTGAGACACTAAATTCCATAGAAGCATCTTTCGTGGCTTCCTGCAGGATCTGCTAAGACAGGCACATTCCCACAATCCTCTCTGCCTAAGTATGGCCTGAGAGCACAGGCAGATTACACGATGGCCTCCTGTCAACACAGCCTGCTGACTGCTGCCATGACACCTGTGCTTGCTGTGGCCAGCCATATGAAAGATGGAGGGGGAAGGAGGGGGAGAGAGAGAGAGAGAGAGAGGTGACAATAAAGCGACACTGCATTGAGAGAGTGGAAGGAAAAAAAAAAGGAGCAAGACAACATTATGAGGTCATAGAGATTATTTGATGACATCAAAAAGAGGTGGGGAGAAAAAAAAAAAAAAAAAATTAATCTAAAAGGAAAATGTCACAGTGGTAAAATGACACTGACATTGATATTTTGTTAACCACTTGCTCAATGAATTCCAATGTCTCTTGGTTTGTGGACAACTTGGCCTCCCTGACGCTGTTTGATAATGAAGCCCTCAGCATACTGGGGCTGCTGATCTGCTTTCAGGAGTCAGTGCAAAATAGAGGCACAACACCCTCTTATCCCACAGACAAGCCCTCCTGGACCTGAGCCAAGTATAGCATGATATCACCACACACAGCTATGTGTGCCTGTGTGTGTGTGCATGTACAACTAGGCTACACACACACACACACACACACCCATAGCTGATCCACACAATGTGGTGTGACAAAAAAATGGCTGTGACTGTGCAACACATCCACAGCCACAGACATGTTGCATACACACACAGCATATCAATGAACCATGAGTAGCTCAATATAATGGAAAACCCACTTAGATGACTCCCCTGCCCAACCCACACACACACACACGCACGCACGCACACACTTGACCTCCGTGACACCAATGTCCTGTGGCCAATTCCACGGGACACAAACCCAACTAAAAAGAACTGCCTCAAACACACACACACACACACACACACCAAACACATTATGACCTCATATTTAATATGCAGCACAGCTCAATATCATGGACACGCATGTACAATGATACATATAATTGAATATGCACACATCCATACTCTGACCTGCTGTACCACATGACTGACACACACACACACACACACACACACACACACACACACACACACACACACACACAGAGTGTGCTCATCCCTCACTGCTGTTTCTGCTCTCTGTAAACCATCAGCTTGGGGACCATCAGAAGCACAGAGGGATGATCTCATATGATACATCAGAGGGCAGCCAGAGACACAAAGTGACAGGAGGAGAAGGGGGTGGGGGGATAGAGAGAGAGAGAGAGAGAGAGAGAGAGAGAGAGAGAGAGAGAGAGAGAGAGAGAGAGAGAGAGAGAGAAGGAAGAGAGAATGAGAGGAGAGAGACAGAAATGATGAGACCCATATAAAGATACAGCAAGTGAAAAACAAAAGAGTGACGGAAAAGTAGAGAATGAATGAAAATCAGTCATCTGGAATGCAATGTGTGATGCAATGAGTCATCCTATGTATGTAAACATGAGGGCCACAGATACAAAGGGTTAATGGGAGGCCCTGAAACATGTTGGGACAATCTCCTTCAAAAACACAGAAAGAGAAGAGATGAAGGAAAAACAGACAGAGGGTGAAAGATCAACTGCAATGCTGCAGACGATGAGCTTACGTAACCACAACCAGCGGCCTCTGGTGGGGCAAACCAGAGAGGGCCTTCATTCCGCACCCCCCCCCCCCCACAGTCAAAACCTTCTAATAATCTTCCTCTACCCTCCTCCTTCTCTTCCTCCTCCTCTCTTCTACAGATCCTCACTGTTCATCCTCCACCTGACAAATAGCCTTCACATCCTCCCATCTCCCCATTCCCACACCGGCTGTAAAGGTACCCATTTATGGCTGTTACCACGGCAACGGAGAGCCCAGGGAGGGTGAGGGGAGGTTGTTTCCCCTACATCACATCCATACGAGCATAAAAATGAGGGGATGGAGGAATGAAAGGGGGATAAAAAGAAAGAAATGACATCATACCATTGCAAAAGCAGGGCATTATTACTGGAAGAGCCTTGTGTGGGCTGTTTATTCATGATCCAATACAACGGCAGATCAAGAGTGCAAGCAGAATGAATTGAGATTGTAGTGTTGTAGTCCTGAAGACAGTGCTGAAGACATGGGAGGGGTGCGATAGTTGCTGAGCACAAGTTGCTGCATATGAGTCTCTGTATCATGCAGACAAAACAAAAACAACAACAACCCCAAAATGCTCACTCATCTTGTGTACAGTCCATTGATTTTTTCCCCAAAGGGACTCAGGACACATAACCCAATGGAAAGTTAATTTTAGGTATGTCAGTCAGCAGAAGGAAATCTTCACCTCAAGGTAATCTTGGGGAAAAACAAAAAAGAAAAAAAAGACAAAAAAACAAACAAAGACAACATGCCATGCACATATTTCAGAAGCAGCCAACCACCTCTGCCCAGAGGCAGCATTCCTGAGGATATGACTATCTACTAGGACTACCTTCTACCTGGCAACATGTGCACCTTTTGTGTAACTCCACTTGCAGGATATCCCTGAATTTGCACCTACACATACACATTCATAAACTTGCATCACACACAACGAAACCACTATACATTGTACTACAACTGCAGGAGTACAATCTATAATAGTATTCACACAAGCATATGTGTTTAAAGTCAAACAAGCCTGGCTTTGGGGAACTGGAGGCACAGTAGCACACTTCCAGAGGAGGCACCTGTGCCCGTCTACTTATGGGCACATATTTACCTGACAGCTGAATCAGTGAGGTGCCCGTCTGTGCATATTGCCACCTGTGGGAGTCCACTGATGATGTCACAGCACACACACCCAGCCCGTTTCGGGCGGCGGGGACACAGTGGAGGTACATCCTTCCAGTATCTACAGATTTGCAATATATGATCCACAAAACAAGCTGATGACACAAGCACGAAACAATAAAGCCAAAGTTCTCCCTCTTCCAACTCCATACAGTGGGATCTCTGAAGGAAGAGCCACCAACTTCTTACAGGATTAGGTCCCCCAGATCTCCAGTTTAAACCAGTAAAATGCTAGCTTTAAACGGTCTTTCAGATGAGAATCCATGGCCGTGTTAAGGGCGAGACAGAATGAAAGCAATGTCCAGAGTCTTTCTTTTTTGGTCCTTCAAAAATCCTTGGCCTTCCAATTGTGATGGTAAAGCCTGGCTCACCATCAGCAGCCTCTCCCCTTAGAACAAGAACAGGGCGAGGCGAGTCAAGCAGGCAGTAAGCTCTGGCCAACAGTTGTCCTGCCTGGATTTAGCAAGAAGGGGTGTGTGTGCGTGTGTGTGTAGGCAGGGTTAGAGAATTGGCTTTGTTTGCGATTGCACCTAATCCTTGGTCCTAATTCTGCGGACCAGGAGCCATGTGTGCTTCTGCTTGACCACTAAAAGGGGGTTGAGGTGATGGCTAATAGTCCACTAAAGCCTGGCAGGTTCACTGGAAGTGAGGGGATTTCCAGCAGCATGGGAGGAGAGCACACAAGCTGGTGGTTAGCCTGAACTTGAAGCAGTCACAATAAGGTCATGAACCATTCATAGCAGCCATTTGTAGCAGTGAGTAAGTCCTATGTTCACCCTAGAAAGTTCCATGTTTACCCTAGTTTACAAAGACAAAAAGAATGGCTGAGAAAGAAAGAGTCTTTGGGGGACCACCCTTAAAGCCCAACCCTCCCAAATAACACGCACCACCCCTTTTGTTGGACACAGTTGACCCTACAGGGGTAAACGGGGTAAAGGGGTGTGGAGTGCCAGTGCAGTCCGGATTCTGAATTTTTGCTTGTGTGACGAAAACTGGAAGGGCACACACACACAGAGCAGGATTAGTCTGAAGCAGCTTAGAAAGTGTGCCGATTAGACAGGTTGACCATGCCTCAACAGACCCCCCCCCCCCTCCGAAAGGAGTGGTCACTAGGTCCATCAGCTAGGTAGAGGCACGGCTCAGCCTAATACAGAGAACAAAGCAAGACTCTAGACTGTGGGACACTAGCTAGTTGGTGTCACTTCATTCTCTAAAAATAACAACGCAAAAATAATTGTAAAAGAAAAACTGAACAAAAGAGAAAGATATGAAAATATGAAGAGATACCCCTTGTCTAATGCTACAGTCTACCACAAAATTTCACTGAAAATGACTAAGGAGCTTTTCAGTAGTCCTGCTAATGGAAAACATTACTTGCATGGTGGTGTTGGTAAAGTGGGTGTACTGCCATTCAAAACATGAGTGTGTAATGGTGTGCTCACAGACCCTGAAGGGGTATGTTTTCAAACAGCATTTCTATAACCACTTACCAAATAACTGATAACCGCTATAACCGATTACCAAATAACTGTAATCACAAAACAATGGAGAGAAGAGGCCTACTATTTTGAAAAGTCCCCTGTTAAATATCCCATCATCATCATTAGCAAACAATGATTCTGAGGAAAATCATTACACATCATTTGAGCTTTGTTAAAGCCAGCAAATAATGGCACCATTTGGTCTTGTAAACTTCATCAGAACATTTAGTGCCATACGGCCCAAAGTATCATGCTCAGAGAACCAGTATCTTTACAGCATCTGTGTTCCCTGCTTCCTTACCCTGTACAGTCATGCTCTACTAGTCAAGATACGGAAGGAGCTCAGCTGGTGAGTCATTCCAAAACAAAAACAAGCATGTGAAAATCACAGAGCTCCGCAAATGATGAGAGGCCTGCACTTCACCTCTCCACTCATGGAAGTCCAGGGAATAGTTATTTTCTTTTCTCGAGTGGTGCTCAAAAAACACACAGCCACAACGCATGTCCAGAATAATTCATGTAATTTCCACAAACCCAGAATTTCACCGCAGCCAAAAAGGTATGGAATACCTGAGCAGTGAAGTAAACAAAGTCCAAAGTCCAACGACCATTATGCTTTTCTTATTGAGAGAAGTAATTAATTTAGTGTCTGTAATGACAATTGCTGTCCTGAAACTCCAATAATGCTGGAAGGTCAATAAACTGTAGAAACCAAAACCTGAGGGGCCCTTCTGCAACAGCCCCGTTTAAGTTGTGTGCCAGAGAGTATGTAAAGGCATTACCTCTGCTTGAAGCATGCAGCTCATCGCTCTGGGGCTTGAGCCACACTTGAAAGAGTCGTAGGAGGCCAGTCGGCCCCGCCATGCCCTTGCACGTCCCGTTTCTATGACGACCGGCAAGGCGCAGCCAAAAGTGACATCAAGAAGCAAACCTCCCGGACCAGGTGGCATCAGAGTGAGGCAACACGGGGGGGTTGGGGGGTTTGGGGGGGTGGACAAAAGCAGCAGTCTTCTTTCTTCTGGTTCTCTCCCTTCCGGATGGCAAGAGCCAGTGGAGGGGTTTGAGGGAGTCTTTTTGGTTCTGGCTCGGTTTAGTTCTTTTTCGCTTGGCAAAGTTTTAAAAGCCTGTTTGCTTCATTAGCAGTGAACTCTTGCAAGCGGATAGCGGCGACGAGTCTGGTCTCTGTGTTCCCGGGAGGCAGAGAGACACAGAGAGTGAGGGGACTGACGGCGTGAGAGCGTGAGCTAGACTGAGTGGCAGGGGAATGCCATAAGGGGTGAAAAGGGAACAACAGGGGCTGCCTGGCATTAGAGTGGTAGGATTGGAACGCTGGCATGACATTGGGGTGGGGGGTTGGAGAGGGAGGGGTAGGGGGTAAGGGGGGGTTGTTGTTGTTCAGGCCACACAAACAGCTTGAGAAGAGAGTGGCTGGTGTGGAGCTGGCTGCTCTGCCCAAACACTCCCACCCACTAATCTCACCTCTTGGAAGCCCACTCTGCTGGACCATGGCATTCACACAAGTGTGCGTGCGTGCGTGTGTCCATGCACGAGTGTGTGTATATGTGCCTGTTAGACATTTATATGTAGACACAGAGAGTGGTTGACATTTATACACCTTCGCAGACACAAAAAGTTGTAAACACATGTGTGTGCATGCTGTACGTGTCTATGCATGACAGAAGGACTGTGTAAGAAGGAAAGACTAAAAGAGACAGAGAAAGTGCATGCCCCCACTGATTGAACTCCCTGCCATACCACATAATAAATCCCTTCCATTCAGCAGTGTAGAGTTTCAGGTCAGTTTCAGAACAAGGACGGAGTCCTGGCCACAATCACAATAATATTATCCAAAATACTTCGCCAAGACGCAGTGAGAAGAATAAAAAAATGAGCCAAAGAGAGAAACAGAAAAAGAGAGAGAGATGAAGAGACAGAAGAGTGAGTGTTGAGTGAGTGTCCATGGGTGACTGGGCCAGACACAATGGCTTCCAGAGATTTAGCGTTTTCTGTGACTCAATTAGCTGCTGCTATTGGATGCCATAAATCCAAACGGCCCCTGCATCAGAGGAACAAATTAATAGCCTTTCTTCCCAATCATCGGAAAATAAGAGGCTTTGATCTAGGGGAGCAGTTCGACTGCAGTTAATGAGACTCATGTTCTGGATCCTGCCTTTGAAACACATCTGGCTGCAAAGTGGCTCCCATAAGTAAGAGAGAGAGAGTGTGTGTGTGTGTGTGTGTGTGTGTGTGTGTGTGTGTGTGTGTGTGTGTGTGTGTGTGTGTGTGTGTGTGTGTGTGTTACAGAGAGGGGGAAAGAGAAATGCATCCATACCACTCACTTGCAATTTACCATCCCTCTGATCCTCCACTTAAAACACAAGTGTGATGCCGACAGTGTGACTGCCAGACCGTGTAACTAGCTTTTAGTGTGCCGTGTTGATGAGTCTGGTTGGTGTGGTGCTATATGAATGTGGCCTTCAGTGATATTGGTGTGACTCAGGTATTGGCATTTCTCGTGCAGAGGTAGGCGTGTTAGGTGTGTGTGTGGTCAGAGAAAATAAAGAGAATGAGAGAGCGAGAGAGAGAAAATGAAAAGTCAAATGTTTCTGTTAGTAGTGGGCATAATAAGTGTGTTAGTGTGTGTGTGTGTGTCCTTGTGTGTGTGTGTGTGTGTGTGTGTGTGTGGTGTATGGCCTCATGTGCGTGCCTGCGTGTGAGTCACACAGGGCTGTTTACTAATAAACTCAGAAGGGGCGTGATGAGGACGAGACATCAAAACACACTCTCCCTTCTGGCAAGCTCTCTGAAGAGCAGGGACCAAAGGTCACCAGTGCACCACTCTCCTTCAGCACCACACCAATTACCAATGAAAAACACACACACACACACACACACACACACACACAAAGTTGTGCTCCGTCGCTCACAAGCATTTACTCTTGTCAAACAGAGAGGTCAAGATGGTATGAGTGGTGGTGTGTCACTTAAATACACACACACACAAACAAACAAAAACATAGGGAACACACACACACACCATAAACAAATGGCAGGCTTTCAGGCAAGTGGAGACTAAGGGTAAATTTTGGTTCCAAACAAGCTCTGACTGAAAAGCCACTCACACAAGCAAAGCACAACCTAAGCAACCCAACAAGAGCCGAGTGTGTCCAGTGACACACAAGCTGATTACTCATGCACGCACACACACACGCACTTCACTAAAGTTGTTTATTACAGCTTAGTGTGTGTGTGTTGTGTGTGTGTGTGTGTGTGTGTGTGTGTGTGTGTGTGTGTGTGTGTGTGTGAGACAACTAAGCAATGTGAGCAGTTGTCAGAGAAGGGACAGATGGAAGGGGAGGAGTGGTGAGAGGAGAGGACAGGAGTTGTTCATTCCATCCCACACAAACACACACCCCCACACACATACACACATACATACACACACACACGTAACATACCAAAAACACTGTGGGTGAGTAACAGATTTGAGGTGAAAAGATCAAATGTTCTAATTAAGGGCATACAAATAATTGACAAATGGCAGATTGACACCTGGGACATTCCTGCATGCATACACACATGCAGCCCCACATTCTCTAACAGATGTCTGCATCACCATCATTGGTGTACCCCTACCGGGTAACCATCATTATAACTACATGAGTGTCTTACTGCAAGAATGAACTGCGTTTTTGTGCACTGCAATCTCAAAAATGCGCAAAAAAATCAAAAAAGTCCTGATCTCTCTCTCTCTCTCTCACACACACAGAAAAAAACCTTGAGTCAGAGACACTGTATAGGACCAAACAATCCCCAGATGTGCACGCTCACACTCACACACACACACACACCTGCATCACATTAGGACACCCATAGCTTTGCCATAACTCACAGCCCGCATTGCCCCAATGTTGCCATGGAAACTGGGCCCCGTCCGCCGCATTCCCGGAATATTTCCGGAATGGCCCAGCATACAAATTCCCCAGCAGAAGCCCCCCTCAACCCCCCCCACGTACATACACACACACACACACACACTTTTGGAGAACCTAAGTACTTTGACACATCCACTTCAGAAGGAGGAGGACCACCCCAGGCAGCGTTTCGTCTGATTGCTTTTTAAGAGACAACAACTCGGCTCTGATCTCCGACTGTGACTGACCTCGTGTCAGCGTCTTGCAGACATGTGGACAGAGCAACCATAACCAAGGAACATGGAGCATGGCAGTGATCGACGACTAATCAGTCTTCGGAGCGACTGTTCTAGATTTGTCAGGAGGGCAGACACTGATCTGGGACCAGCTCATGACAATTCAGACAGCGAATCGAATGCCGCGACAATTCACACTTTCACTGTCTTGTGGAGGCAACTGATCCCAAACCAGCCTGCGAACAGGACAATGGCTCTAGACACCCCAACTGGCGGTGAAGTGAGTTCAAGACAGAGACATCACCAGAGAGAATTCACATAGAATAGAATAGAATAGAATAGAATAGAATAGAAAGCCTTTATTGTCATTACACACAGTAGCACCTCCTTAAAAATTGCACACAGCGCAAGTATAAATGTCCTATGTAAAAACTATTACAAAGTATAAATAAGTCCTTTACAAAAACTACTGTACAAAACTACTATAAAAGAGAAGAAAAACACTATGTAAAGCCACTGAGTACCCAGACAGACAATACGATACGAAGATAAGACAGATACGACAGACATGGGTACAAACTGGCAAGCAGCATACAATGTTGAGGTAGTGTACTGGTGGAGGTAATAAAACCAATAAATAACAATCAGTGCAAATATGGATAGGGGGGAGGCGGGGAGGCAGCTGTACGGGAATGCACATGGGGGGGTAGTGTGTCAGAGCGGTTCCCCTGGTTTCACTACAGACACCCACCCACATACCAAATTTAACAGTCCTCAGTGCATATGTGAGTTCAGAATGGTGACGGCTTTGGGATAGAAACTGTCCCTGAATCTATTTGTTCTGGCTGTTATGGACCTGAAACTCTTGCCAGATGGCAACAGGTTGAAGAGATGGAAACCGGGGTGGGAATTGTCCTTTTACATGTTAACTGACTAAACCAGAAACAGAGAGACCGAGGAGAGACTGAAATGAGAAATGCCACCAGAGGCAGTCGGGACAAGACAGTAAAATAGAGGTGATTTAAGAGCATGGGGTGATGTGGGACAAGACAAAGGGAGACACAGAAAGAAAGCAGAGAGAAAGCAGAGTACGGAAGAGAGAAAAAATAGAGAGAGAGAGAGAGAGAGAGAGAGAGAGAGAGAGAGGGAGAGGGAGAGGGAGAGGGAGAGAGAGAGGGAGAGAGAGAGGGAGAGAGGTTGGGTGGGTGGTCCAGACTGATGTGGGTCAGGACAGGTTGGTGCCCATTAAAGGCCTGTGACTGATGCTGCTGCCACGGTAACGCCCTGCGACACTGACAGTGATGGAGCACCCGTCAACATAAACAGGCCATCACTGTCTCCCTCTCCTTTCATTCCCTCCTTCACTCTCTCTCCATTTATTCCTCCTTCTCTCTATTGCTACCCCCTCTCACCTTCTATTCTTCCCTTTATCTCTCTCTCTTTCCTACACGGAAGAAAACCTCACCATCAACCCTTCCCTCCCATCACCGGGCCACTGGCCTCTGCTTATGACCTGCACCAGTCACTTAGAAAGTGCGCCATTCACATTTGCTCTTCTCGTTGAGCAAGAGCAAGGAAAATAGCCTTCTTTATCTCTGCTGGTCATCTGGGAACCAGGCAGCACGGTGAGCATTATGTCACTGCATTTTCCACAGTTAAACGCCCCCGACCAACAGATAACCTTAACTGCTTCATAAGACTGTTGGTTTTGGGCCTGGAGAACCGCTAGGGCTACAGCTTGCTAGGCTTTACAGCCTGGTATAATTGGGCTTGAATGCCTTGGAGAGAGAAAGGCTAACAACAGTCACCCAAATGTGCCAACCAGGGTTCTCTCAAGGGCATGCCCTCGGGTTAGAGACTCAGGCTTCCAGATCACCAGAAAGGGGCTTCTCTGATTGGTCAAAAGTCTGCAGACAGAGGTCTGTGGTTGGCTGGAATTCCAGGGCCTTTCATGTCTAAAAAGAGATCTTGCTGGGACCAAGGAAAGGACTAAACTGCTGATGACAGGTCATGATTGGGCCAGAGTCTGGTGAGCGAGACGTGCCGATTGGCAGCAGCCAGTCTGTGGCAGAGTGGCACATCAAAGGCAACCACAACATGGGTAGCCTGCCTCTTACATTAGAAGGAGTGTCTGTCTGTCAAGGACACACACACACACACACACACACACACACACACACACACACACACACACACACACACACACGAAATACAAATTCATGCACAATTGTAGCAGAAAAACAGACATACAGAAAGCAAACATATGAAAGGCAAAGTGACACACTTAAGAGGGCGCACACACAAACACACCCATGCATGCACACACACACACACACACACACACACACACACACACACACCCACGCACAGTCCAAACACAAAAAGCAGCATGCCAAGAGACACACACGGCTCATCGCCCGGCGGTTCCCTGTGCAGCTGCTGTTTACGTTGCCCTGCGTCTCTGCTTCTCTGCTTTTCTGAAGCCATATTCTGTTCGTACGGCCGTAAAAGTGGTAAGGCTACCCCTCCATCTCATTTTCCACTGTGCCCTGGATCTGCATGACATTCCCTCCTCTCCTCTCTCTCACTCGCTCGCTCTCTCTCTTCTCTCCTCTCTTGCGCCTCGCCTCCCTCGCTCCAGAGACCCAGGGCCCCTAATGACAGGGTAGAGGAAAGTGGCGCCCTACACAACTCACAAAATACAGAGAGAGAGAGAGAGAGAGAGATAGAGAGAGGGAAAGGGAGGGAGAGATAGAGAGTGAGAGAGAGAGAAAAGGAGAGACCGGCAGATTGGTAGAGGCAGGAAAAGAGAAATGGGAACAAGTACACAGGGGGTAGGAACAGGAGGAAGAGGGAGATGAGGAGATGAGGTGTAAATGACAGGATCCCGGTGCGCTGGGGGCGTTGAAAGGGGTGAGGGGGTTTGGGGGGTGAGGGGCGGTGTAGACCCCCATGGCAAATTCTGCATGTCTGATTACTGGTGAACACTCAGACGTCTGGTGTGTTAAATAAATGGGTGCAGTGAGCAGTCGGGCATCAGCACCCCACAGTGAAGACCAACTCCCCTCTCCTCTCCACCCCACAGTGAAAACCAACGCCGCTCTCCTCCCTCTCCTTTCCACCCACCACTGAAGACCCACTCCCATCTCCTCCCCGCCCCATGGTCCATCTCCCTGCGTCTCCTTTTTCCTCTCGGCTGGCCAGAAATAAATCACGGTGAATAAACACACACACATATACACACGCACTCTTCCACATACAAAAAAAAAATTCCACAGTTCATCATCAATGAAAGGGTAAACACCTCATGCAGTGCCAACCCTTGCACCAGTGAAGCCTCACAGTCCCTCTGATGTGCCATCTCAGACTGGCCTCATCAGCTGGTGCTACCAGATGTCCCTTCTCCCGGGTCTGAGCCAAAAGGTCTTTAGAGGTTACGTAACCATCCAATCAATAGCTCCGAAGAACCCAGAACACCCTGAATAAAGCCAACAAGCCAGATGGAGGGAGAGACTCTCATGCAGACATCAAGAAATCTGATTGGTGCCAGGACAAAGACAGACATGACATGACATCCAATCAGATGCTTTACTGATCTGAGGCCCCAAAAGAAGTGAGGTTGACTAATTTGATTTGAAGCATCTCCATTAGATTGTGGCAGGAGTTATGTTTAGGTTCCAGCTTAATGGATGCACCAATGCCAGTAAAAAGCCACAGCAAATATCTGTGTGTGTGTTGTGTGTGTGTGTGTGTGTGTGTGTGTGTGTGTGTGTGTGTGTGTGTGTACGCACAGTGTATACGTCTTAGAAGCACGGTTGTCATCACAACAGGTCATGCCAGGCTGATAATGGCATAAAGCTCCCTTGCTAAGCAATCAGATTCTTCAGGTTTCGTTTCCAAACAACACACACCTACTGGTCAAGCAAATACAAAAGGGGAAGACAACATTATTTCTGGAGCGGACATCCAACCTACCTCTCTTCTCACACACACACACACACACACACACACACACACACACACACACACACTTCTGACGTCACTGTGATGCTTGATTGTGACAGGATTGTGTTTTGCTTGAGATTAGCAAAGACTTCATTATTGAGGTCTGGTCTTCTGCTGACCCCTGGCCTGGAGAATAAATGAACAGAAAGAGCATTGGAGATGAAGAAAGCTGTGTGTGTATATGCTTGTGTGCGTGTGTATGTGTGTTGAGGCAGAGAGAGAGAGAGTAAAAGAGGAACAGAGAGAGATAGAAGAAGAAAGACAGGATGTGCATATGTGCCCTTGTCTGTATTTGAGGTTAAATACTTGGATACATGGAAAATACATGGATACTAAACATCATATGACCAACCTGACAACAGGTCACTAAACATACAATATGCTTACTAGATGGCGTCATAACTATGTTGCTGTGTGATCAGCCATGCTGTAGGAAGGGGGACAGTGACAAAACTTGTTTTATTTTTAGCTTGTCATGTGTTAGCAACTCATCAACAAACATCCAACGCTTCACACCTCCGCAAAGCAAGACGGTCGGAATCACATTCTGGAACTGGAACACAAGGGAAACGGAAAACGCAAAGCAGAACCACTTTAAAAAAAAAAGAAAAAACCTTTTCATTCCTACCTAACAGCCCAGCAGGCAACCATCGATCATCACCAAAACACCTGCCTGCATCGAGTCAACAAGGACGCCTGACCTTTACAGCAAACGGTTCATTGAGCCAGACGCCCCTTGCTATGCTTCGCAATATCAGAACGCCACATCATCAGGGACATCGTACCGAGTTGGGTCACAAATTTCAGGAAAGCGCTTGCTGTTCCACCAAACTGATTTCTGATCAGCGTCAATTAGAACTCTAGGTTAAAGTAGGACGACAGAAATAGCTCCCCCAAAAAAAAAAATGAAAAAAGACTGCTAGCGTTGTAGGTCACAAAGCCTCCAAAAAAGTGGAGGAGGGTGCGGAAGGAAAAAAAAGATCCTGCGAGTGAGTTCGTTCACATCTTAAATTAAACTTCATTTGTTCGGCTTAATTAGCTGAGTGATGCTAATTAGCATGTCTTTCATATGATTAGCTACCCTGCAGGGGCTGGAGTGAGTGAGCGAATAAGAAGAGGTCACTACAACCAGGGCCTGAGATACCATGACTAAGCATGGCTATTAACATAGACTCTCAGGAGAAACACTTGACGACGTGATTTTTTTTTTAGTTTTTGACTACTTCATTGCTTCAGCTGACAGTTCTTGTCCAAAAGTGATTCGCCCAAACTGAAGGAAAAAAATCTAGGCAAAATTAGGTTACATCTTGCAGCATAGCAAAGAAAAAAAGTTCCATTCTTACAACCAGAAGAGGCTACAGCATTAACAATTCTCTGCAATTGATTTCTAGAACTCTTCCAGCCTAGCTTTTCGTGTGTCAGAGAGTCTCTGTCGCTTGTCTTCAAAATAAGCTAGTGCTGGGTCAAACTCCATGTGCCCAGAGCTGTTTATAAATGCAACTGAAGAACCAAGAGGAACAGAGGATCTGAGGGGATGGCCAGTTTCAGTTCCCCACAGACTGACAGTTGGAAGTCTAGTGGCAGTTGCAGACCACCCCCAAATAAGCCTCCTCTGTGTCCGTTCATCCACCCCCGTCTCCTTCATACACCCTCCCTTGAGCGTGCACACACACACACACACACCCACCCACCCACCCACCCAGCCACACACAGACACACACAGGCACAGACACAGACACACACCTAGCTCCAGGCTGCCAAATTCGATACCACCCGCATGCAGCCTCCCTCTCTGTGGAGGGCCTCTCTCCCTCTCTCTCTCCCTCTCTTTTCAGAGTCCCTTTGCAACCCTTCAGCGGTGCACTCCCCTCGTCCTCCTCACCTCGACACCCTCACTCCCACACATCTCTTTTCTCTGTCCATCTTATTTATGACTCCTTGGTGAAGCCTGTCAAAAACTGTAAACGCATGTGCGTGTGTGTGAGCGTGGGTGTGTATGTGTTCCTCCACTGGAGAGCCCTTACAGGTTCCGAGCTCAGCAGAGTTGAAAAAGGAGACATTCTCTCTCCTATTCACCCTCTCTCTCTCCCCCTCACTCCACTCCTCCCTGTTAAGAGGCCTAGGCAGGGGACGATGATGGGAGGGAATGACGGGAACGTTGCTTGTAGAGCTACTTTCAAAAAAAGAAAAAAAAAAAAAAAAAAGACGGGAGACTGGAATGACACAGGGCATGCCCAACGGACTTCCCTTCCCGCCAAGTTTTCAAATTAAACGGAAACATAAACATACACACTCACACACACATACACACACCTAAAGAGGCCTGGACTGTGTCTGCTTTGTATTTCCTCTTTTTCCTTTCCGAACGGCCATCTTTACCGTTACTCTAACGTACTGTGCCGCACTAACAGTTATTATTTAAAATCTTTCACAGAAGAAAGGGGGAGGTCAGAGAGGCCATGTGTCTGCGGAGAGAAACGGCACTGTGCAGTATTCATCCGTGAAACAAAAACTTTCACCTTAGCCTGCGTAATGCACTGATACCACTGCGCTGTGACAAGCAGCGCACTGTGACGACGTCTGCTCCTCCTCTCTCCTTTTTGTTTTTCTTTTTCCCCCTGCTTATATACCGCTTTGCTTTTCTTGGTATGTTTGACCCCTTTGCCTTACTTGTTGTCTTCCTTTCTCTCCCTTTTGTTCTGTCTTGTTGGCTTTTTTTCAGTCATGAACAACAGAGCTACAAATCTGAAATCTGTCATTTATAAACCCTTAGGACAGAGAAGGGTCAGGACAGAGCAACACAGTGACTGACGGAGAACCAAGAGACCCTCTGCTGAATCTGCATCAACTGACTGGCCCTAGGGAGGACAGGGATATGGGGCTAGTGATGGGGGAATGGTGGGTGTGGTGGTGGTAGTGAGTTCCAGGTGCTCTCTGCACTAGGGACCAGAGGGCGGCCTGAACTTTCAGATCTGAGGCCATCTTGTTTAGACAGCGAGCTCTCCTGTGATCGGCTAATGCCATTAAGACCTGTGCATGTTTTGAGCGTATGTGAAAGAGTGTGTTTGTTTCCTTATACATCTGTGTGTGTGAGTGTGTGATTGTGTGTGTGTGTGTGTGTGTGTGTGTGTGTGTGTGTGTGTGTGTGTGTGTGTGTGTATCATGTGCTTTATTAGCCAGGGCAGGGAAAGGGAAGGACAGTCTTTGATGAGCCGGGTCAGGGAATGTATTTATAGAACGGGGCACAGCTGTCCAATCTTAATGGAGTTTTAGGTGTGCTTGCGTGCTTGTGTTGCAGGGGGAAGGGAAGATGCTTAGACAAAATAAACACTACACTGCCTCATATGATTTCACTTCATCCACTGTGAAATATCATTAGCATTCTATCCCCAGAGAACACCCGTTTACCAGGAAGCTCTACAGAAACACACTAATACGTTCATTAATAGATTTTAAGTTGAATTGTATTGAAAATACAAAAGAATATGGTTACTTTACTTAAGCGGTCGGTGATCAAATGATAGATACAACAGCACTCAGTTGTACACACATAAACACACGGCTTCTTTTAAAGTGCCAACGTTAAACTACACTAAATAGTCTACCCTTAGCGTCTTCTTATCGATCCTTTCTATCGATCCAAATGTTCCAGATGAGTCATCCATCTGCTGAGATAAATAAGGGTGTATTAAGGTAAAGGCATGAGGGAGTGTCAAGTCTGAGCAGTGGTGACAGCTGACAGACACCCTGCTGGCCAATAAAGACACAGACAGCTGCAGGACCAGCCAATCAACGCTGGCGTCAAGTGTTTTGACCGCCCCAATGCTGAAGTAGACAGGTGAGGACATGACAGGACATGGGTCACTGAGATGTTTCCTTGGGAAAGAGTAGAGTGGGAGGTATTGGAGAAGTGAACAGAGAGACCCCACATGCAGATACAGGAGGGTTTATACTGTGTCACGGAGACATCAGAGCTCCAGGTGGTCCAGGTGTGTGTGTGTGTGTGTTGTTCTAAGCTGTGTATGCACAGACACCTGCAAGAAACACCTGAATACACAAGTAGACAAGTTGAAAAGATTTCAGTCTTCAGATCAACTGTCTTTTCAACACATACACTTTGACCCACAACCAGCACCTACAGACAGACAGACAGACATAACACACACACACACACACACACACACACACACAAACACACACATTGGTGGCCATTGGTGTGGCCAAAATCTCTTTGTGCTTGATGCTTAGTCATCAGGACTTTAATCAATTCTACATCATTGAGAAAAGAAAGGGGATTTGGATGGGTGGTGCAGATGGCCAATGAAATATTGATTTTGCTGATAAAAGAGGCGGAGTCAAAAGACTGGAGTTGGACAAGAGTTGGAGCGCTATGTGTGTGTATGTGTGTGTGTGTGTGTGTGTGTGTGTGTGTGGTGGGGGGGGGGGGGGGGGACTATAGAGAGGAGAATGAGACAAAAATATGTAGAGAGAGACAGAGAAAAAGAGAGATAAAGAGACAGAGAAAAAGAGAGGTAGAGAGAGACAGATAGAGAGACAGAGAGAGGTCCAGAGAGACAGATAGAGAGACAGAGAAAGAGAGAGGTACAGAGAGACAGATAGAGAGACAGAAAAAGAGAGGTACAGAGAGACAGAGAGAGGCAGAGTAAGAGGGGACATGAAGTGAGTGGGGGGGGAACAAGCTTCCTTAAAGAATTTCAAGGCCATGACTCACAACCTGAACTAAACCAGTCAAGACCAGTGGTGAAACACTAAAGAGGATAAGAGTGAATAAAAGACTTTTTTTGGGGGGGAGTGGAACACTTCCCAGTGCCACTGACTCATGACAAAGTGTTCCTATGACTCCACACAATCATAAACTCTCTTGAGAAAAAGAAATAAAGATCACACAACTTAAAAAAAAAAACAAAAAACATTTTAACAGCCTTTTTCTCACCCGGCTGCTTCAAAGAAGGAAAGGAAGGAAGAAGTCTAGTCTAGAGTCAATCGCATGTTATTATTTTTAGAGCCACTGCAGCTCCGTAGCCCTAAAATAATTGCATGCGCCTAAGTGACAAACATGTGACCTACATGTTCACATCCATGAACTTTTATCTTATATTATGGGATGTGGCCAGAGGGAAATGGCTGCCTTGAGATGGACACTGACCTCTGGTTCATTTGCCAAGAATAAGCACATCACATGGCTGGGGTTGTCAGCAATGCATCCCGAACAACACGACAGACTTACAAATATGACCGTGTCCATGCTTTGGAAGGCATATTGTGTCTGGCAAGCGATCAATTCTTAGTGCTCAGTAACAACCTCGGTAATTGCAAACCCTGTGCATTCTATCGCGTAAAATCATGCAACTGCATGTTTGTGATGACGCTGAAGCTTTATTTGCATTTTCTATTCAACATTGTTGTGAGGGGCAGCTGGAAGTCAAAGAGTTCCTTTGGAGCGAGCCTCTTCCGTCTGACCGGAATGTTCTGTGCTGGCCTGGCACCCTGCCAAGTAGCCACGCGTGAAACATCAATGCACGTCAAAGCCTTTCGTGTCCACAGTGATGCATGTCAGTCACAGACGGTTTTGGGGGGTGGGGTGGGGTGGGCGACAGAGGGAGGGGTCATCGCATCTCTCTCTCTCTCTCTCTCACTCTTAGATCAGTACCAGTGCTTGTCCCCTTTCTGCTGGTGCACTGGTGACCCACTTAACCAAGCGGCTGCCATGCTTTCCAGGCCAGGGACGGTGGTGGAAAATCACTGTGGGCTGTATTCATGGATGGATGGTAATGGCAGGGGACGGAGGTTTACATGGGACTCTGAGCGTGGTGTGAGTTGTGGACAGAGAAGGAGACAGAGAGAGGGAGGGAGAGAGAGAGAGAGACATAAAAATGACCCTGTCTGCTTTCAGAACTAGGACTGGCCACTGAAGAATTCATGGAGTATAGCACTGTGTGTGTGTGTGTGTGTCAGTCTATGTCAGCCTGTGTGTGTGTGTGTGTGTGTGTGTGAGAGAGTGAGTGAACAGCCCAAGTCCCAGCGTGTGGGAATATGGCTGCGTTTCACACACACACACACACCACAGACATACACACACACACACACACACACACACACACACACACACTCTCACACACACACACACACACAGCTGTATCTCGGAGGAGCCCTGCCTTGTGCGGCTGGCCATTGCAGCAACCGCCTGCTATTTACGAGGCGACGATGCTGTTTACAGGCAGTCAGTGTCAGAAAGGGGAAGCCAAGTCAAAACACAACAGACACAAACACAATTCCCCATCCATCTTTCTGCCTCCCCGCCAAAACAGAGCACACAATGGATCAGAGACGGCCAACACGAGGGCATCTGTGAGAATATATTTAATACTCCGACAGGAAAGCAAACAGTCTTACCTTATCCTTCAAGTTTATATTTGCTTTCCTCTACTTTGTAATCCATATCTAGGCCTATTTGTTGAAATGTGCCATCGCATTTGGCCTAAACTGAGACAGAATTTTGTTTTGTTTGATCCGTCACATGGCAACGGAAGGTTTGGTAAACCATTAGACTAATATCTGTGGTGGTTTCAGGGTAGATAAAAAGTAATAAAAAAAAACCTTACCTGGTATCTGACTGGAAACATCTCCTTTGGGTTCACATTTTGGGACAGAGCAGTCTGGAGAGGAAGAGAAGAGAGAAAGAGAAGGGGTGAAGGCTTAGTAGGACAATCAGGCAGTACAAGGAAACAAAAGACAGATCAGCTGACTTGCAGGCCAGTCACAATCTCTGTGGCCTACTTCTTTTTTTTTTTTTTTTTTACAGACCTGGACTGAGTGATGGACTTTGCAGTGGCCTTCTGCACAAAGCAAACACACAGAAGCGGGCATGTTGCACAAAATAAGTGCGCACACACACACACACACACCTCTACTATCTGTGGGTGTGTGAATATCTCGAGTCTGTGTCAGGTGAGCTCACATAGAGACTCCGAGCGCCACCTGAAGCTCACGGCCCAGTAGCCTCACACCCAGACGCCCCGGACACAATGGGCCTCATGCGCCGACTGTTCTTGCCAAGAAATTTGGTCTTAAAACCACACTTCGCAGTTTTCAAGAACATTTGGAATTCGGCAATTTTTCTTATCTTGTACATGTTTTTAAGTAAAAAAAAAAAAACTATGCACACTCAAGAGCACTCTGACCTTTGACCTCTGCAGTTGTAAATTGTTACAAGAATTTTAATATTTAAAAAAAATGGGACATTAGGAACAAAGTCTTACGGAAGACATTGGTGAATGAGGCCGGAATGAGAAATTCACTCAGGCTGGCTAAATGTAAGTCAATTTGGATAAAACCATGTGCTAAATGCAAATGTCGGTGTAAATGTAGTCTATGCTATGATGACAACCGTACGACCGCCCCCATCCCCGCCATACACACCTTGGTCCGGTCCTGTCCTGTTTGTTTAACCAAACTAGAGGTTAACCTAACCTAGCCAGACATCTACCTGGATCACCTAACGTGCTAATCCTCCGTTGCTAAGGGAGTCTAATCACATGTCTGCACACCACCAGCAGCAGAGCAAATGCCACCATGAGGAGTGGTGGGCAAAGAGAAATGATAAATTGATAACTACACTCAACCGTATTTAATAAGTGATTTATCCAGTGAGCCAACACAGACTATACGAAATACTGAACTCCTCAAAAAGCACATGGGAGAAAAACAGAAAACAGGAAGTGATCAGGATGAGAGGAGAGAGAGAAAAGCCATGACAAGTAAATGAAGTGAAGGCTTTTCCCTCCACAATGAACTCTATGGCTCTTCCTAACGCTGTGCTCAGGCCACAACTGCACCACCGCCAGTCATGCCAGCAAAATATGTTGAAAATAACCAAGATGGACAGAGAGAGACAGAGACACAGAGAGAGACAGAGAAAGTGGATAAATAAACAGAAAAAGTGTCTCGCCTGCAGACTCGACTGGAGAAGCAGCACACTTCACACAGTCCAATGCTAGAACAGATTGGTGGATTTCCTGCCGGGCATCAAAGCTCTGTGTGTGTGTGTGTGTGTGTGTGTTTATTCACCGATCTCTTGAGCATGAATTACCCATCTTGATAGCTACTGTCCAATTAAGACTAATTATAGTGTTCCACGTTCTAGGTTTCCATTCAGCAGATAGCAGACAACATGGAACAGTGGAACCGTTGAACCGGAGTTTTAAAGAGGGTTCTAAGACAGAGCACACCAGCGAGGGCTAGTCATGCGTCATTGCTCTTTCGGTCTGGCTCCGACACACCACACACACACCACACACACACACCACACACACACACACACACACACACACACACACACACACACACACACACACACACACACACACACACACAGCAAAGCTACTTCGAGGAAGAGGAATGAAGAGACTACTCCCTTTGTCAATGTACTGCCACCCAGCCCAGGTCATGTGTATGCAAGCATAAGGTAGTGAGGGTGCAAGGAAGAGACTTTAATTCTGCTCGAACACACACACACAGTGAACAAAAGTGCACTCCTCCTAGCATATTAACACATCATTCACTTTTGCAAGTAGTTTTGGTCAGGGCAGCCATGCCCTACTGGTTAGGGCTTTGGGCTTGTAGCTGAAGGGTTGCTGGTTCAATCCATGACGAGCGGACCATGGCAGAAGTGGCCGTGAGCAAGGCACCTAACCTATTCACTGCTATAGCAGGCAGCCAACTGCCTATAGCAGGCAGCCAACTGCTCCGGGTTAGTGTGTACTTCACTTCATTGTGTGCGTTTCACTAAAACATGATTGAATTAAAATGCAGAGACCAAATTTCCTCTCACAATATCAAAAGAGTATAGATTATTATTATTATTATCATTCCTACTACAAACACATCACGCGCACACACACACACACACACACACACACACACCACCATCATTCTCTTGTTCACATAGCAATGAACTACAGGTCAGTGCTGTACTTCTGCATACGCAGCGGTCAAGAACACAGGTTTACCTAACGGCCATAGTGACCTGAGGGTGAGTGTGCAGTATTGTGTGCACATCCATGTATCCTCCCTTTGCATGTATGTAATGGCACTTGGCTTTAAGGCCGCCAACTATGCATGAACGAATGATGTCTGTTCTGCATCCATAGGGTTGTCTGTGTGTGTATGAACGCACCCACCAGCGAGTAGAACCGAGACGTAACCCGTACACACGTACGTGTACACACACACACACACACTCACAGCGCTAGGATGCCTTATCACTGTACTATATCGGTGGCTTATGCACGTACAGACACATCTCCTGCATCAAACACAGCAGAGGGAGGAGAGATAGAGCAGATAAGAGTTCTAATCACATACTGCATCTCTGTGAGGCTGAGAGGGAACCACCATCTTAATCCCGTCCGTCTCTCTCTCCCTCCCTCTGTCTGTCTTTTTTGCACACTCTCAGACGCTCGTTATGAGTCTGGGTGAAGATGTGCACAAACACACACACACTACACACACTCTGCTGCAGGAGGGTGGTCTGTGATCTGCAAGCCAGTGATGTCACTCAGAGAGAAGCTGGAGTCGTGACAGCCCAGTGCAACTGAGAAATTATCCATATTAATGAGAGAGAGAGAGAGATGGGGAGGTGAGAGGGAAAGAGTGAGAGAGGAGAGGGCAAGAGATGGAAAGAGGGGGTGGGGTGAGATTGGGGAAGGCAGTGTGTGCACTTGAAAAAGAGAGAGAGAGAGAGACAGAGATGGAGAGAGAGAGAGATGGAAACAGATAGAGGCGCAAGCAGGGGAAAGAGCGAGGAAAAAACACAACGAAAGTGACAGACAGACAACAAGAAAGCAAATGATGAAAAAAGCTGAAGAGCAAAAAAAAAACGGAGGACTACCCCAGCTTTTTAAGATTCCACTCATGGAATTTTCCCTTCCCTCCCTGCATTCTAATGTTCCACAGCAACTGCAGTAGGGAACACTAGACCAAATAAAAACATACTCAACATGCTTCTCACACTCTCACACACACACTCACACACACACACACGCATTCCACATACCTCTGTGAGGACGATGCATACATACTGCACGAGAGATGCAAAGAATCCTTGCATGTACACTCAGATAAAAGCCTGACCCAGATACAGTCTCTCGCACACACGCACACGCGCGCACACACGCACACAGAGCGTGATGCTCAGACTGCCAGCAGAGAACACCACATTATACAGACGCACTGTATGCACAGTAAACCATACACAGTCTATAAACATTAGGCAGTCCGAGATGTGAACCTCAACAAAAAGTGATGAGAGACAATTGACAGAGACGAATACATTTCAGGCCAATGACTAAACATCTGCATTGATAGTGAGTCTAATGCAACCCCTACATCAAACACCCAGAGTGTTCACAGACAACACCTTAATGTAAACACTACACATACACCTAGATCCAAGTCCAGATACACACATACACACACACACACACACACCCCAAACCAGGTACCAGAATCAGAACACACACATGATGACACATACCAGACACCAATGTACAATGCAGACTCAAACACTACCATGCTCTCACTCACACTCTCTCCTCCCCACCCACACACACCCCCCCACACACACACCCACACACACACCCACAGTGGTTACACTAAGCTCAGTGGCGGCGGGGAGCAGCTGATTGCTGGTCCCCTGCTGTTGCTGCTGTTGCCACTGCTGCTACTGAGCTCCATCATGTTAAATGTTCCACCCCAAATAAGGAGAGTGTGCCGCTCGCTGTGGCTTACTGTCTGTTAGTGGAGCAGGCCTGGTGCTGGGTCACATCCACGTCCACGTCACCTCGCCGTCTACGTGGCCCCCCCCAAAACAACATCCACGGAAAGGGGGGGGTCGCTAATGCTAAGAGCTAAGGCTGGCGCTAAGCTAACTCCACAGTGTAGCAAAGCGGGTGGCTAATCCCAGGAAAGGAGCTCACATGCAAAGCGCCTCTGCACTCGTCCACCGGCGACAAGTAGGTCCTTGCTCACTCCATCGCTCTCTCGGTCTAGTCTGGCAATGCCCTGAGTGTGGACGAGCAGTGGGTTCCTAGGCACACACGCTCTCTCTATCACACACACACACACACACACACAGACAAATTGCCTGTGATGTCACTTTCAGGATCAGTCTTTTGACATGAGTGAGCAGGAAATGAATGCATGGGTAAACACACACAGCCAAGCAGGCAAGGACACAGACACACACACTCACTCACAAATCGTCTAGGCAAACAGTGGTGTCATATAGCAGGGAGTTTTTTGTGCATGACTGTTTCTCAGTGTAACTGTGATTGGGATTGAGAGAGAGTGTGTGTGTGTGTGTGGCCACACACACACACACACACACACACACACACACACACACACACACACACACAAAAGAGCATGGCCTGACTATCAGTCATCGACAAACCCCCTCCTGTTCTCCCATCTTAAAGGTCGCCGATGAACAACTGCTGGTGATTCAGCTCCGCATGCTGCTGCCGCGGCAACAGACCCCTCCACCCTTCCCCCTCCCACCCCTCCCCCCCCTTTCCCCACAGTAAAGATCCCCCGTTTAACTAACAACAATCCTCCCTGCGGCCCCACCAATTCCCTCTGCCTGTTAAAACAGGACCACCCTTTGTGAGGGGGCACGTGTACGCGATCCCCCATCCAGACGGAAGAGTCAGCCGCCGCGACTCACACATGAATCATGTGTTTTTCAGCAAATGGGGGGGGGGGGGGGGGAGAAATAAGGGGAGCGTTAATGTGAGAAACAGACAAAAGTGAGAGGACAAGATACAGTAAGATTAAGACAAAGGATGTCATCGAGTTAAGGGAACAGATTAGACAGTTAGAGAGGGGAAAAAGAGAGAGGGAGGGAGAATGAAAGATAGTGAGAGTGAAAGAAAGAGAAAGTAAGAGAAAGAGAGAGAAAGAGAGTGAAACAAAGAGAAAGAGAAAGAGAAAGAGGCCTTGGTGCAAGTCTGTTCCATGTCTCATTGCCTCTGGGTTAATCATGTTTGGAGGCCAACTCCAAGGTGGACAAAAGGCTACACAGACGTTTCTATTATGAGCCCTCTGTATATCTGAACCCGCAATACACTTTAAGCCTGGACATGTTCTCAGGTGAATCAGGGTTTTATACAATGCGGCTAAATTCTGAGGGCTACCTGACTGAACTCATTTGGTTCAGATCTAAATGCCCACCAATGTGAATACGTCAACCTAGCACACGCTACAAACTCAGCTCAGTATAACCTGATAAGCAAGTCCTGGTGATAAGCAAATTTTGTTGTCATGACATCAACCTGTAATAAGCTATGACTCCCAATCCTCATGACGTTCATGGGTGCGTACGTGTGTGCTTGTGTGCTGAATCGCAAACACAGAGCCAGCCAATATGCCACAATAGGAGGTGGTCTGACTGACCGAAATAATCTCTCCTTCTAGTGCCCAACTTCCTCCCTCTTTCTCTCTACACGCATACCTCACTTAATCTCACTCACTCATTCTGGTTCTGGCACACATGGTACACTTCATTCTGTTAGTTGTCACAGTACATACACAAACCCACAAACATGTACACGTACACACACACACACACACACACCACTGAGAGCCTAACTCGTCACAGAACTATTTTGGGAGGTCTCTGCAGAGCAGTGGCACCCAGAGGCCAGCGCGACCTGGATACACACACAAAAACACACACACACACACACACACACACCACACACACACACACACACACACACACACTGCTCGGAGATGGCTAGCATGATGCAGCATGTTAGCCCATGTTGCTAACATGGTTAGTGGTAACCACACGCCAGCTATACATAAAGTTCAAGTGTGTGTGTGTGTGAGTGTGAGAGAGAGAGACAGAATGTGTGCCTTGCCAACTGCATCAACATGGGTGAAGAAAGGGGGAGGGGTAAAAGAAGGTCAGAGGTCATGCAGAAAGCAAGAGAAGGTGGGTGGGTGTGCATCATGCATCAGAGTGTGGCAGTGTATGTATGACATTTGTTAGGTATGGAAGGATGAGAGATAGAGAGAGAGAATGGGAGTGGAATGAGAGAAAGAAAAAGATATTGAGACAGGGAACAAAAGATAGAGGGTGCTATAGAGGTGGATATAGCGGGGGGGTGGGGGCGCAGACAGACAGAGATAGAGAGACAGATAGAGAGAGAGAGACGAGAGAGAGAGAGAGAGAGAGAGAGAGAGAGAGAGAGAGAGAGAGAGAGAGAGAGAGAGAGAGAGAGAGAGAGAGGAGCTGGCGGATGGCACTGAGAGTTTAATGAGGTGGCCTACTTCTTGGAGGAGAGGCGGTGAGGACACAGAAGGACAGGCAGACAGTGAGAGACTCTGTCATGCTCTAGCACTTCACTTACTCGCACACACTCACAACTACATATGTTATTTCTTATAGGAAACAGTGACAGGGAGAGAAAGACAGAGCCTGAGTGTGTGTGTGTTGAGTTCCCGGTTTCCTAAGAGGTACAGCTCAAACGCCAAGCATGTAAGCAAATGACTTGACTGCTGACCACCTTTAGCGCTAGAGTGCATCCACACAGGATAGGGACACACACACACACACACACACACACACACACACACACACACACGCTCAAAGGCAGACAAAGAACCACAGGAACGAGAACAGTGAGAGACTAGGACAGACGTCAACCTAGAGAAAGCACAAGTCAAACACATATTCATGCAGAGAAAAAACAGAGAGAGACAGAGAGACACAGACCAACACACACGCACAAACACACACACAAATCAGGCCTTCTTAGAAATGATGTGTGTGTGAGAGAGCCTGAGGTCAGAGGAATATAATGGTGGGCCACTCAGACCATAAAATGATCCAAGTGATGTAACGAAGGAATAATGCACATAGAAACAGGGGGCCTGCAGCAGACAAGTGTGTGTGTGTGTGTGTGTGTGTGTGTGTGTGTGGTGTGTGTGTGTGTGTGTGTGTGTGTGTGTGTGTGAGGAAACTAAGGAAAGGCTGTCTGAATAAGAGAGAGAAAACAAAAAATCTGTTAGGGAAGAGTGGAGGGAAGAGGAAGATGATGAAGAGAGAGAGAGAGAGAGAGAGAAACCAAACTATCCTCTACCTTGACCCCTCCTTACCTTACCTTCTTCCCTCGTTCGCCCCTTCCCCCTCTTCATCTCTCTTTCTTCCTGTTCTATTTTCACTTCGTCCCTGTCTGAGTCGTTGTTCTCTTCCTCTGCTCCCCTCTTCCCCCTTTCCTCCTTTCTCTTCCTGTACTCCATCCTTCCGCACATCTGGATGACTCCCCTGCCTGCACTCCCAGCATAACAACAAACTGCCGCTGCGACTATGCCTCACAGAAACGCCCCATAGAAATCCTTATCAGACAGACAAAACCAGGCCTGCTTAAGCCCCTGAAATATGTACCAGGGAGGTAGGTGTGTGTGTGAGAGTGTGTGTGTGTGTCGTTATCAACACTGGCTGCATAAAGTGTGTGTGTTTGTGTTTATGTGGTTATCAATGGTGAGTGTGAGTATGCTAGACATGGGAAGAGAGAGAGAGAGAGAGATCGGGGAGTCAGACAGAAGCAGAGATCATTAGTTTGGCATTAAAAAGGAGTTGCATAGAATCTGCTGTGACGCCTGGTATATTGGGCTCAGATGCAAAACTAATGAGGGTGGGTACATGTCGTTACTGTGGTAACAGCAGTTTAATGGGGATGGGGGAGGGCTTTATGCTCACTCACACACTCACACACACACACACACACACACACACACACACACACACACACACACCACACTCACACACACACACACACACACACACAATGTTCTGACTGGAAAGCACCTGCAACCTTGTAGTGCTAACTTATGCATAAATTGCAATGCTGTTGAGATACACAACAAAACATATCTCTAGGAAAAAAAAATCTTTTTTTCCACATCTCTGACACAGACACACACACACACACACACACACACACTTCCTTCAATTCAACATAACCAGCGATCAACTGCAGCTGAAGGCCACCACCGTGTAAATCTGAATTACTGCATGACCTTTAGATGACCAACAAAACCTCACAACCTGCCCAACATCCTCTTCAGGCACACAGAGGACACATCAGAGGCCTGTTACAGAACACCCACCCACTCACATAATGTTAGAGACTAATCAACATGTAAACACTTCAGGTGTTAAGTGGATTTATTTCTGTTGAATATCAGGTTAGGGGCCACTCTAACACAACCCTGATTTGTGCAAATGCTTGATTGTTCACTGTTACTGATCTCTTTTATTTCTTAATGCCTAATTATGATTAATACTGTCTGGAAAAGAATATATATAGGTGTTGTCAGGGGGGGTCAAGTCAAACTCACAATAGCTGAGATTAACGCTAACGGTGTGTGGGTGTGTGTGTGTAAAAACAAGGCCCCTGAGGTTACAGAGGCATGTTTTCTTGTCTGTGGTAATCAGGCATAGGCTAAAGGGGACTAGCAAGAGGTTTCTGGCTCGTGTGTGTGTGTGTGTGTGTGTGTGTGTGTGTGTGTGTGTGTGTGTGTGTGTGTGTGTGTGTGTGTGTGTGTGTATTCCTCAGTCTATTGCCTTTACAGAATGTCCTCGTGTCACAGCAGTCTCTCTGTTCTTTTCTGATTTTTCCAAACCACCACCCTCCCCTTCCTGGTTTGCTGCTTAGCATGGACTTAAAAAGAAACCAGAGAGGATTTACCAAAACAGCAACATATGCTAAACAGCAGCAACATGGGCAGGGAACTCCCCTTATTAATACAAAACTCCACTCTCTGCCTCCTCAGGGATCTCTCTCTCTCTCACACACACACACACACAGACAGCCTCTCTCCAGGGATAGGTCACCCCGCTGGGCATCCATGCACACTGTTCCCCAGGCCCAGGAAGAGGGGGCTGGGAGATGGCAGCTGAGCTGGAAGGGGGGGGTCTGGTACACACTGGTTCTCTCTGCATGGAAGCCTTTTGCTTCTGCACTTCGGGGCCCAAGTTTAATTATTTTATGCTCTCTCTCTCTCACTCACTCACACACACACACACACACACACACACACACACACATCTGCAGCAGTGTTCACTCCTGGTACACAGATGTGTCCCCGCTGCTAGTGCCTCAATTTCAGTGCCAGTTCGTTTTTGTGTGTGTGTGTGTGTTTTTTTAATGGGCTAAATAATGAATGTTAACTAAAATACTGTTTTACTGAGACATAAAACATGATTCTTTAGCTGTGACAAGAGAGAAATGGGAACCAGAACTGTCCAAAAGAAACTCGACCCGGATCAGCATCTGAGACTGTGGTTCTTTATTTTAGAGAGGAAAAAAAACTCTAAACCAATGAAGTAAGAAGCAGCATAGGCCTACATTTCCCAGAGTGCCTCACACTAGCCAGTTGAGATGCAATCACAACACAGCTCAGGCCCACACAAGAGGCTGTGAAAAGCACAAAGGTGTGGAAAAAAGTTAAATATCTAGATCACATAAGGCCATTACACAAAGGGCATCAAAAACCAGGAAAATAGTTCACTCATCAATGCAAACAAACACACACACAGTATCACACAGTAGTATGCCAACATACAAGTGCGCATACACAGTGCCAAGAGGCTTATCTTAGATAAATCAAGGAATTGCTTTGTGACTGGAATCAGGCAAAGGAAATCCATTCCGGTCAACTCTGTTCTCCTGTGGGAATGTGCAGTCAGGAGCGACACAGGCCAAAGACAAATATGGATGCTGGCTGTGCAAGCACACTTCAGTTTGGACAGAGACTACACAACATTCCCAACACAACACACCAGCACAGACAAAAGGCATATGAGAGGGCAAAGGCTCACCCATCGCAGACATGTTGTCTGCAACACCTCAGAGATGAACAGAGCAGCCCACAGAAACCCACTCAGGCAAACTACGGCCTGCTTACAGGACAGCAGGACACAGATACTGAAC
>PYXC01001262.1:1300000-1320000 GCA_015244755.2 Tenualosa ilisha
GTGTGTGTGTATGCGTGCGTGCGTGCGTGTGTCTGTCGCGCTTGATATCGACTTCTGTTATTTCTCTTCTTATTTTATTTACTCTCTCATGCTCCTGTTTCGGACTGGGCTAGAATAATGAGGAGCCTATCGTTAGGCTGCAGCAGACTGAGCTGGGGCTGGGGGCGGGGGTACTGAGGGGTGGGGGGTACTGAGTGTACCATCCTGGGCTAAGCGAATGTAGGTCAACACGACCTTTGCTCAACAGCAAGAGAGAGGAAGCGAGAGAGAAAGATGGGTGAGTGAGAAAAAGAGAGAGTTAAAAACACAGAAAAGAGGAGGAGGACAGGAGCTCAAAGGACAGAATCAGAGCAGCGAGCAAGCCAGGGGGATGCACCAGGCAGGGAACACAAGACTCACACAGAAACAAGGAGAGGAGAATGAGGACAGTGAAGAGATGGATAGGCATAGAGAACCAGAACACAGAGAAAAGAAAGAAAGAAAGAAAGAAAAAATGAGAGAGAGAGAAAGACTGATGGGGAGAGAGAGAGATAGAGAGAGAGAGAGGGACACAGGATGGAGCGGGGCCACTGCCACTCTCTAGGTATCCTGGTCATGCGAACTCCTCGATCTCGGCCACATGACGTCTCGGGTGTCAGGAAGGATTTATCACAGCGCCCGCCACCAACAGAAGGCGTGGCTGCTGGCCATAGACCCAGCCAAACGGGACAAAAATAAATAAATAAAACATTTTTGCACTACCTGCCCTAATGCTAGCACAGGCACTGCAACAACACTTTCAAGACAATACTGAAACAGAGACATGAGAGTAACAGCAGTGCAGACTGTGTGACAGTATTAACCCTAAGAAAATCCCCATGTCACACCACTGTGCCACACTGTTCCACAAAATCCTGTGCCGAAATGTACACAGACACACAAATCATCAACCACCAGTTGTCTACAGTAAAATCATCCCCCAGAATGCACCAGTACCCCCCCCCCCCACACACACACACACATCCCAACAAACACACTCTACTCATCATGACAGGAGACACGGAAGGCGGACCAGCCTGGCGATTAATCGCCTACAGAGGAGCACTGAAGGTTTTTATCAACGTCCCACATCAAATAATCAATAGGCATCAGGGGCTACTGCTCTCTGGCTGTGCAAAAGGGCTGGGCCTTGCCTAATGGCCAAACACATCCACATCCTAAACCATACTGTAAGCTGCAATGACCAAACATGGGAGACTTAGTATCTACCATTAGAGAGAAAAGAAAATGATGGGACAAAACACAGACAGCGCTCTTCTGTAGAAACAGAGACAGATGCCATTATTTTTTTCCCTCTCTCCATATCTTCATGAAGTAAGCTGTTTGGACAGTTGGCCGACAGTCGTTGCTCGTGCACTGGTGACAGATCCAGTCGGTAAAAGCGTGCAGGGTAAGCAAAGCAAGTCAAAGCAGAAGCTTCAATCTGCTGCCAACTCGGTAAATAAAACAACAAGCGAGGGAGAGGGAGAGAGAGAGAGGGAGGGTACAGAGAGAGAAAAAAACAGAGCCTGTGGGCCTCTGCATGTTCAAACATGGCAGCTTGCAATAACAGGGGAGTGAGAAAGGGGGAAACTAGCAAACAGGCTACAAGCAGAGCAACAGATGAGTGTTTGGGATGGAAAAGAGATGCAATCTAAGAAAATGAAGGAACAAGAATACATAGGACACCCCCCAAAAAGAAAATATTGCTTAAACACGGCACCAGGTGTCATTCTAATTCTCTCAACACTGGGACACATTGTGCAAGGGTCTCTATACCATAATTACACATCTATAGCTTTCAGACAGACTGACAGAAAAAATCCGTGCGTGATATTTTTCAATCAATACACACAGCCGCAGTCCCCAATTGAGTGACTCAACCAGAAGCTGTCAATCAACTCCGTAGCTACTGTCATAAAGATAGTTCCGGCTAGACAAAGTCGCCATCGGCGTTCATGCTACCGAGCCATGACTGGGCATAGCGTGATGGCTCATCGGCGATGGAAATGCAACTGAAGGAAGATAATAAAGCGCTATGATCGGAGGATGCTGATTCACCTGACTTAATGGAGGGAAGGCAGTAAAGAAAGCTGACATGGATAATGGAATTTAAATTCCAAACCGCATTCAAACATGCGCCTAATGTTAATGCTGATCCTCACAAATTAACAACAATAAGTGGTCAGGGCTATTTCATAGACGTCAGCACAGGGAAGCACGTTTGGTTAGTTAACTTGCCCGGAATACATCGCCTGCACAATTATGAGTAAATACAATAGCAAAGCAATAAGGAAAACACTGCTTCTGCAGATATGTGTTTGAAGTCGAATACACTAACACCACGACACCAAAACCACAGAATCACTTCCGGATGTGGTTTTGTCGTGCCCCCACAATCACCTTGCTTTGATTGTGACTCTCACTTATGTCTGAATTTGACTGTCATACTGTAACAATGCAGAGGTGTCTGTTCAAATATCTGAACCTTGGAGTCTCTTGACTCCATTTGGTTTATTACAATTCTCGAATTGGGCTAGGTCGACATATATAGCTCTGATCAGTGGTCCACTATGAACAACCGCAACGTTAGAGCAGCAAAGAGTGAATAGTGAAACGAACCAATGACTGAAAGAAAGTCTGCTGTCAGTCGAAACGTTTAAATAAAATATACATGGGCCGATTAGCGCCAGCCAGCAATGCGCTCATTCTCATTGCGCTAAACGTTATGGTTCGAAACAAACAGAAGTATCAATTCAATAGATTCATTAGCTAAGATTGACTATTAAATCACGATCAATTGTGCTATACTGTATTATCGTGCTGTGAGAAAATGCATGAGACAACATAACCATTTTATGACTAAAAATGTGAAACAAGGGCCTTCACGTCGCTTCCCACAAAAATGACCATTCGATGACATCGTTTTGCGTCGTCTCTGGTGCTATCTTTGCTAACTGGCTAGCCAGCTTTTGTGGCAGCCACCTAGTGACAAGCAGGCCTGTCTGTTAAAATGCTTTTCACCATAGTTTCATGCAAAAAGAAAAATCCTGCAGACACCAATGCAGAACATCAAAAATAACGCCTTAAAGAAATCACGGCACTGATACCCTCTGGCGCAATAAGCTGGCCAGCTAACGTTAATAAGCCATTGACCCAGTAACTTAGATAGCAACCGTCTGCTAGCTGACCAGCTGTTCAGCACATTTCGAATACACTGGGCTTGGCAAGGCGGTGTGCCGTTGACCAAGATTACTTTGGAATTGCGGAGCGTGTTCATGGTGCATAAGGGCACGCCATTTTCTTACAGTTGATATATTTCGGTGTGTACGGTCAATGTAGCCTTCGTTTTTCTCATTTTCAAACAATTTGGACGGAATATAGCTATGTTAGCTGTGCCACGCCACGGCATTGTTTACATTGCTAACTAGCTCCTCCACCTTACAGTCTGTATCCACGGATCGCTAGCAGGCTAGTTATGGCCCACAAAACCACAGTTAGCGAAAAAAACAGCAAAATTCCTAGAAACAAAACCAAAAACACTACATTTCCAAATCCGATATTGAAAACATTAATGTTTAAACAATTTCTCATCTGAAACCCAATTATTGTCTGTATTGCTTGAACAACCATTGTATTTGGCAGTGATTTCTAAATATCATGCGTGTGTACAGTTGGCAGTGCCCCGATTTCCTCTATTCCAGCCTGCAGTCATTTAGCTGGTTAGCATAGCTTGTTTCTCTGATCAGAACGTCGCCGAGGCTAGCAAATAACTAAATTCTAGCTAGCGTTAGGATAAATGTATCTCGAACCCATGGCTTCACAATCTAGAGAACCAGCATCCTTGTCTGCAGGGTAATAAACACAAAGGCAGGGGATAATTAGGTACAAAACCAATATGAAATACATTTTCCCTCTGAGTGCTGTAGTTTATTGTGTTATGTTAAATGTTTAACAAACAATCTCTCCCCACCCTCCATCCATCCATTTGGGCGAAAGTAAGCAGCTGCTGGCTAGTTAGCTTGCTAGCTATTGGGAACAATGTCTTGCAGCATTCGCACGGGCGACTCTGAGGCTATCCTCAACCAGTCAGCCTTGTCTCGTTTTGGGGCTTACCTGATTTGAAGAACGCCGCTATGTCGGCCGCGTCCTTTGCCGTCTCCTCGGCCCCTTCCCCCGAGCTCATTGCTGTTCAGAAAGCCACGAGCTAATATCCCAAATGTGAAGTTTTCTTCTTCCAGCGTATTAGGGCGTACGTGAGGAAGAATCCGTCCCTCGTATAGTCGCGTCTGCTGTGACACACAGGGACGGAACTGATCACTTCTCGGTGCTAGAGACCATCAGCAAACCTCCATCTTGAATAATACAAATTACCAGCGCCGGCCGGCGGCTCTTCCGAGTCAAGCCGAAAAAGAGAATCGTGGAAGATGGGAGAGGGAGGTGGGGTTGATTGGATGGGTCGCCCAGAAAGAACCTCCGGAAATGAGGGAAACAAGGACAGTCAATGAGCAAGTTACTAAATTCTTAATGAGGCTTCGCCACTGATTTAGCACAGATTTAGGCCATATTATATTGGAAAAAGATTTTGGAACTTTAAAGGCACCGGCAACATATTTTATACCTTTTTCATCAAATAGGCTGATTAAACCCTTTTAAGGTTACCTTCTCCAGTTCAGCATGTTTGAGGTAGAACAACCTGAGTGAATAAAAGATGCCCTTCTAGTCTTCTGGACAGCTCTAGTTCAATTTCGATAACAAGATAATGTTAATAATTTTTCAGTGAATAAATTCACCCAAAACTTACACGACAAGGGAAAAATAAGGCCCTAAAGGGAGTAGGATGAGCATATGACCTTTATTAAATGAAAGAGCACTAGTTTCTAAAGTAACAGGGCTGAATTGACGAACGGGCCAATCGGGCCCAGGACCAACGAGTAACAAGTCAGAGGATGCCATGGCAGAAATCTTAACAGTAAAACCATGTAGCCAAGTCTGGCACCCCACCCCCAAACCAGGAGACAAGACCTTTTTCTTCTAGCCCTGAGTAGAAACACACTTTTACTTATAAGCTTTTTTTAAGCTTAAGCATATTTTATCCCTTACTAGCCTAAGTGCACAATGTGGCTCTCAAATGTCTTTCATATATCTTAAATGTAGCACCAATTGAATCCATAGTGAAACGTTGTTTCGTCTCACTGTATACAGCGTGTATGGTTGAAATAAAACCCACTCGACTTGACTGCTAGCTCACATTGGGAAAGGATGACAGAAGATATTTTCATATCACAACACAAGTCAGACTGACTGAAGAGTTATGCATTTTGTTCAGCCTGGAAATAGTCGTGGCTGCTTTGCTTTTTTTTGGTTTGCTGCTTTGCTTCTCATAAGCCCTCTAAAGTGTGGGCCTAGGCTATCCTTTCTCCTGGCTGCCAGCCTATCGCAGGGGTGGCCAAACTTTTCTGTTTGCCGACCACAAACTGAAAAATCTAAGCTGCCAAGGGCCAATGCAAAATTAAGAGCACCCGTTTTTCACCAATTTCAAGTGTAAGAGCGACTGTTTTAGATTAGAAAACCAGCAGGCCATCTAAAACATTCTATGTGATGCTACACTGCTTATAATATTATATTCTCATAATAATTTTAATTAGACTATTGACAAACATGTCACTCTAACTGTACTGAAACTACGATGCATGATATATATCTAATATTAGACATATTATAATATAGACGTAACAATGGGCCACATTAATTTTTACTTCATGGCATGCTGCTTGGAAGAAAGCAGAGGGCTACAATTGGCCCTGAGGCTGTAGTTTGGCCACTCTGGCATATTGCTTGACAAAAATGGGCATGTACGCACTGAACTGAAACTTTTGGACCTCAACAGCTTAAGAAACAACTAACTGATCTTTCAGTTATGTGTAAGTGATGCTAATTTAGTCCCATCTAGCCAAACAGTATTTTCTAACATCTGTAATTCAAACAATTTTCTTTGTTGAACTTTAACTTTGGATGAATATGCTAAGTTTGAGTGGAACATTAGCATCTTAAGCCTCCGCCTCCCCAAAACTATGAAGGCTACTAACTTGCTTTACATTTCATTCCCACCTGGGGAAAATGTGAAATAGTGCCCTCCAGAGGAATAAAATTAAAGTAACAAGTCATCACTTCGCTGTGCAGCAGTGTTTGATTATGACAAACTGGTACTTTTGTTTTGAATTTAGCTTCTCTCTCCTCACAGCCATCTGCAGTAGCCCATGCATGGAAAAAAAAGCCAAATGTGCCTTCATCCATCTGACCATCTTTACCCATACAGTAAAAGCTTCACTAAATGTACATAATATGGCATTTAAGTGGAGTAGGAATTTCAAGGAAAATGCTTGCTGTGGGTGTTCTTGTTCTTGGTCTGCTTTTGTCCCTAAACTTGATGTTTCACACCATGTCACATGACACGCTGTTCTCCAAACACTCTTATGAGTGCTGGCTTTGTGTGGAGTTTCTAGTACTTTTGGTAACTTGTAAGGCAAATATCGATATGCTCGCACCCATAGCATAGCCAAGCAATCTTGCTCTTTGAAATAGGGGTTGCTCTAAATTAGTCCACATGTCCTGTCGTGACTTAAGAAGGTGGTATAAAATCTTGAGTACTTCCAAATGTTCTAAGAGGGCAAGTGCAAATATGGTCAGGGCCTACCCAAGTCGCTGGTCAGGATAAGGCATGTCTACACAACAGCCAATAGCCAATCTATAATCTGTTTGTGCCATTTTGGGAAAAGTCCCAATTTGACATTAGGCATATATGATCTGAACATCTGTTCAGCACATTTAGGCCATAAAGTTAATATGTAAAACATAAAGTATTTTTAAAATTAGTTGATACTCTAAAATGACACCAGAGTGGAAGTTGCATGTGCTGACATCCCGATCTAATTTAATAAAGATGATTCAAGGAATAGGGTCACCTTCCACAAATCTTCATGGGTTTAAAAATATTTGAAAATGCTCCTGTATCACAACTCACAGTTTTCGTAAAGTTAAAGGGCTATTGGTCTCAAAAAACAGCAATGCTATTTTGCTTGAACAAATGGGAGACGTCTCCTACAATAGCATGAAGGTAATTTTCTGGTCCTATGCTGCCTCTAGTGTTCATTCAGAGAATTTTCATCTCAAAGGGATGCTACTGGGAATGTACGGAGAGATGAAGTATTCAGTATTAAATTTTTTTGTGTGTGATTTTGTTGTTAGATGCAGACAGAGCATTCTCTTGTATTTCCTTAAATAAACATTTGATTTTTTGTGAAAATGTTTTTAGACAATCCCCTCTGACTTTCCTATTTGGCACATTTGCATAATATGTCATGTTTTCCAAACATTAGTTGGCATTACTTGTGCCTGTTGTACAGGTAGGCCTGCATGCAGCCTCTGATTAAAGTGCCATCACTGTAGAAATGTAAACACTTTGTGCAATATCGGAAACTGCACTATTGTTATTGTAATGTTTTTACCATTTGAAAATGTTTTTATATTCTGTCCTCTTTAAAAAAGGCTGCCCACACAGTCGCTCAATTGACACAGCAAAATGTGAAAGGATTTAGCTGCCTATTGCTGAGACAGGATAGAGCATCTCATAGTGTTTCACAAATCTAGTGATGGTTTATTGTATGTCAGTAACCGTTTTGACTATGTCTGCTGAATTTCAGCTCATAGTGTATGATAAAGGCATATTGTGGAACCATGCGCTCACTAATGTCATTATAATGTAGACAGATTTGATTAAGTCAATACATCATGATTGTTTAGTTGCATCTGTGTTGCTACCCATAGCAACTAATCTTTGCTGCATTTATTATTAAGCAGATTGACGTATTCTTAGAGTTGCCCAGATTTCAACAGCTCCATTCTAACCTAAACAAGCCTTTATGGCCAGACTATGGCCAGTTTCTTTTCCCCACCAATATCCCATTGTTACAATCACTTGTGCTTGTCGCTGTCATCTGCATGTCCAGAAATAACCAAGGCCAACCCAGTTAAGTCACTTCATTGTTCAGTGCTAGCAGCACCTGCCATGCATATTACACATTTTAGGAGCAGGTGTTGTGGCATTTTGGCAAACAAGGTTATTGGTGACAGTTGTACAAAAAGCTGTTTGCACAACTTCAATGCTTTTAACATGCTCATGATTTAAAGATTCAGAGACTTTCCATAAATAAAGGTGTTGACACTGTCTCAGTCAATTTATTCACAATACATTTAATGGGCAGGCATTCGCTTGAGATACATTTTGCAAGCTGAAGAGGCAAGGCCTTCCCAAAAATAGATATTGGTCCTTATCAGCAATCAAATATCAGCTGTGTACTTTTTACTTTTTACGATTTTTTTGAGCAATCAAAGATTCGCCACCCTAGTTCAAGTTGTCCTCAATGCCACCAGAGGGAGACTTTGAACAGTTTTTTCCACACATTGTGTCAGGACTGTTTGTGTTTGCTTATTTTAGACTGCTCAGGAAAGAAACTTCCATTCACCAACTGCCTGCTTTGCAGATGAATGAAGCCACCAATCTATGGCTCACAATACTTCTTGTCAATCACCTCTTGAGAAAGGCTGTCTTTGGTTTTTGTCATGTGTTATGTATAACATTACATTATTTTCAGCAGTTCTAACACTAAGAACTAAGTTCTAAGTTCTAACCAGCAGCATGGTTTGGCAAGAGTGTTTTGATTGCAGACTGTTGCTGCTGACAGACAGGTAAACGGACAGACAGTACCAATTGCAATATCTATGGAAAGAGACAGGACACGCCACGAATGTCTGGGTATCATGTTTGTGTATCATATTATTCAGTAAATAAGCTTCATGTGGTGTTCATGTTCAGTATAGAGCATGTTTCTAAAGATAACAAGAGATACACAGTCATTCCCTTCCTTTTCTTCCATGCCTTGTGCATTAGGTAGCTTAATTGTCAACATATCAGATACTAGGCTTCCTGTGATGGCCTTGTGGTCGGTAGATTCAGAATTAGTATTGTTGATATCCAACTCCTGGAATACCAAATACCAAACACTTCAACACAATATTTTGCTGTCTTTATGGTAGAAAACCACACACACACACCTCAAACAAACAAATACAGATCCAACTAGTGGCCAGTGTTACTGCACGTTACACTGTGCAGTATGAATGTGCTCCTGGTGAAAGCACACTGTGCAACTGTTTTCGTTTCTTTGTCAACACAGTGCCGCTTTCATGGTTTCCTGTATGAATGAGAGCTTATACAAAGACATTCTTCAGGCTCCCCGGCATGAGACAGAATGATTAAAGCCTGCAGTGGATATCACACTGATTAATTGACTGTGCTGGGAAGATAATGGAGGATGGGATGGCACAGAAAGACTGCTTTTCCATCTCAACAAATCAAATGCTGTTTTGCAATTTTACATAATAGGAAACGGATTGTGGGTTTCATATAGGGGAACGGACCAGGCTGTGTGTGCATTTGTCTGTAGTGGTGGTGGTGGCGGTAGTGAGGAGGTGTCATTCAACACATGCAACCTCTTATTGATCACTGACGATGTTATATAGTCATTGATCTCAGAGTGTGAACATGTATTCTTTAAGTTTTTTTGGATGTCAAAATGTCAGTATCATCTACTGAGATCCTATTTGAAGTTTTTGATCTCAATTAAGCTACATGGAATAAATTTTTATCTAGGAAAGTAGAGTTCATGTTCCTTGGCCCACTAAAAGTTTAGTGCTGACGCAAAACCTGAAAGTGAGCTATAATGAGTGTATTGCACTTAAATTAGTCATCATCTATGAGTTTTGCTTGACATTTCCAGTTAGGATTGTTTTATGACCACACAAAGCATAAAGTTCAAGGCAATTTAATAGCTTGCCAACCCCCCCCCCGCCCCCCCCCCCAAAAAAAAGATAATGGTGAAACAAAAAAAAAATGCTGTAATAACGGTTTATAATCCTGTAACATTTACTTTTTGGGGGTTCATTCACAAAACCATCCTTGTTGTCAACATAATCTCTTCCTGTTCTCTGCTGTCATGATATATGTACACAGAGTGAATGAATGAAAAAGGTGGACAATAATTAGTGCATTGAAAGAACATCCTCCCTGTTTTGTGTGATTTGCCTTTGTTAGACAATTGAGTAATTATATTTTTCATAATTTATAGTTGGCCTACTATTACATACCACTATTGCCTTCAGTTTTACCTGAAAAGTGCTACATAAATCAGGTACTCTTATAACTCCTGTAGGAAACTGCAAAATCAGCTATGCTTATTTCTCCAGTTCCTCTCTTTTTGGTCCGGTTCTGCACCACAGTATTGGACTGCAATGATCCATTTAATGCTGCAGCAGCTTTACTGCTATGAACGAAAGCTTAGCACATAACCACATAGAGAATGTTGCTTGTGATCTAAGGATCATGGTCTAACTTCCCTGATGAGTGTATACCACAGTACAAACACAACTGTCCTATGAACAACAGCTCAGTCATTTTGAGCAGGACCTCAATCAGTGGAGGACTGGAGATGGCCTGGCCAGAGTGCCGTTGCAGGATCAATAATAGTGGACTGGAGATAGATGACCCTAGACTAGCCATCACTACAGCCATGCCAGCATCCCAGAGATGGGCATCTGTTTTGAGATTGGCCCGGTGGTTGTTTGACCCTGGACAATCTCCAAATGAGGATTTACTGGCTACAAAGAATCCAGCAAGAGCAGATACACTGTGTATCAGTATTCCACAAGTGGCCAGCACTGCACATCTCAATTTCAAGGAAACAGCTCCTATCACTGCCAGCCTGTTCTTGCAAGTGGTGTCTGCTATAAAGCAAACTCATCTACCACAACCGAGCTGAAGTAGAAAAGGTTAGCTGGTCTGTGGGGGTGCAAAGCATAGTTGCGACTAAGGAGACTAAAAACCAGAGTGCCCTCCAAACTGTTGTCTAACCTCAATCAGCCAGGAAGAGAGAGCATCCTATTCTGGAGTTATCTGGACTCCTTGTTTTGCACTGTTAGACTAGATTATTTGTTGCATAGTATTATATAAGAGTATTGGTACAATATAGCATTATGTTGATATAATCAGGATATTGTTTGACTGTCATGGCGACATGGTGAACAAACTGCCTTTGAAATAAATTTGCACCATCAAAAGAATCATAACATCTAACCTTATTAATCTCAGATCTTAAAATGATCGACATAACCTATAATTTTGACTTTCATGCATGTACATGTATTACTATTATAATAACTGTAATACATGTAATAACATGGCACGACACTATACTAACTCAATCAAAGGAACAGGATGAGGTCAGAAATCATTCCTACAGTGCAAATTTAACTAAGTGAGTTTTGGAAGCACCTTAAACTGTCTTAGATTGACTGTCTGAAGTTTACCTTATAATCTATTAAAACAAACAGGCAAATTACTTATTTCTACCTCGTTATTTGTACCTCGCCATTTTGCCTCATAACACACGTTTGGCTCTATTCAGTGCACCTCATCTGCAAAGTGTGGATACCATCACATTACTAATCTGCTCAGTCCTTTAATAATAAAAATGAGACTGGAATACATTTGACCATATTGCACAATGATCCCATTATGGAATCTAGCAATTTGAGGAGGCACTTTGCACAATGGACTTTGATTACGGGCAGGCAGGCAGTCCATGGGTGAAAGCATGCAAGTAGGCTCTGTCACTCCAAAATGTAATTCTTTGAGTTTATATTAAGGTCCTTTCCCCCTCCCTTTTCCCCCATGTTAGAGGTCAGGCCTAGTTAAGAAGTCTGAAGGCACACAAGCCTCTCTCTCCTGACTCATCAATGGTTCAGCAACAACAGACACACATATTACCTTCTGCTGAGTGCTTATTTGTGTGAGAGACTAGTGTGTATTCTAATCTTGCAATATGTCAGACTCAAAAGCATTGCTGATGACTAAAGTATGTCGTTTCAGCTTAAAGCAACACCATGTAAGAACTGTTATTACCATTGGCATCAATATCCAATTTAAGAATTACTTTAGCTAGTTTCAAGGGAATTAAACCAAAGCTCATTAGCAAGGTCAAGCACATATTCCAAGATGGTATAGTGTAAGAATGGGTTTGACTGTTATTTTGATAAGAGAAGTACATGATGTTACTTCAGTTTTGACATCATTGTATGCTCTTTCCTAATCATTGTATGCTGTGAATGTTGACTTTTGCTTTGAAATCGTAAAACCATACAGGTTGTAGGAAACTATACATCTATTGATTCTATCCGACTAAATGCCTAATCCTTGTAGGCCCTATAGGTTTAACAATATGTGAGGTTTGCTGCTTTTTAGAAAAATAGCTTGAAAGCAAAAGACTCTCTAAAGTCTATTTTCTTTTTAATAATGGCACTCAATGAGAACACAAACCACACAGTAAATTCACCATAAATTGTCATAAAATGGTAAGCCATTATATCATAACTGCAAAGTGTCCCTAACCTGCTCTGCTGTTCACAGTGGCCTTGGCAATTCATGACTACAATATATGACTACAGAGCCATGTGTACCACAGAGTTAAATGGCCCTCAATTTGTATGCAGATTCATTGCAGGCAGTTGATTATCTCAATCAGGGCCTCGGGCAGCCTCCCATGGATCCATTTAGCAGAAGCCACAGGCTGGATAAGGCCCCATTTACCAAAATGGTTCCCTCAGCAAGGACATGGACTATTTATACATTGAAACCAAAAGACCATGCCACATCTCTCTCTCTCTCTCTTTCTCTCATGAGTTGATGGATCAAATACACTTTCAAATCAAGGTTATGGAATTGCTAAAACACTGGTAACAGAGCACACTATGAATGTGTGTGTTGTGTGTGTGTGTGTGTGTGTGGCTACACACAGACAATACTGTAAAATCCAGAATAGTTACATTAGGCAATGGAAGCTAAATTAATGTCACATTTTGATATAACTGGCAAACTTGTTGCTATAGTGTCACATTGACAGCCCCAATGGGATAAATGTTACACTCCTTTGAAGGAATCCCATATGCATTCTAAAAATCACCTGTCTCCTTTTGCCACTGCTCTCAACGGGATTGGATATGGGTCAGGCTCCTAAAATTTAGGGTATTAGTCAATGCAAATTTCGTGTTATAGCATATTTCTATCACACCAATCAAGTGACAGTTCGGAGAAACTTTCGTGACAACTGGGTCAACAAAATCGAAATGTCATCTGACCTGTACCTGTAGCTTCACGGTATTCGCGAGAAAGGACAAAAGGGCGAGATGTGCTGCTTTTCCAGGCAGACTCGTGTCCGGTCATTCACATTCGTGACCTGTTTCTGTGGCTGTATCTAAGCAACTGTGGACGCCGAAGTTGCTGCTTGCTAGCGGAAAATCGTGTAGCATTCCTGAACAGAGTTATCTTAAATTTGAATGATGGACTTGCTATCCCAAGCAGAAACAAAACCACTGTCTACACTGTCAGTATTTAGTTTTATTCCATCGAGAAGAACCGAACCGAAAGAGATGACCTATTTCAACTTCACTAATCCCAGGGTAACAAGGCTACGCAAAGAGCCCCTGTTGTTGACATATCTTCACTGTTAAAGATATGATGTTGAAATTAATTTATTAAGCCAGCTCTGTCTTAGCCTGTCTCGCAGTTATTCATGCCTGTGTCATTTTCAGGCTCGAGAGGTGCACCAGTATGACTTATATAGACGAACTGAAGGTTATGACAACAAATTACATCGTGATGATAGACAACACGCAAAAGGCAGAGGTCTGGACTTCTTCAATGAGGTAAGGAAGCATATCTGTTCAAAGAACAGTCAAATTAAATTGAAGATTTTTGTGACAATTCTGTCACTGGTCGAAAATAAAAGATATACAATTATTGAGAGAAACAGGGGCAGAGAGAAAAGAGAGAACGAGCGAGCCTGACAAGCTATTGAAAATGAAAATGGGGTTCAGTTCCTGCTTACCAAAACTGTCCAAGCCTATTCGCTGTGTTTTTGTTTGAGTTTTCAAGGCGTAGGCTCCTTAATATGTAGCCTAGGCTATTTTTGGTATTTTTAGCAAAACTGGTAAAAGCTGTCTTTCAAAGAACAGGGCCTTCACTGGTGATGATGTTGAAAGAACTGAGCAATTGACAGCTGTAGCCTAAGTGCTGAAACAATGTCATCCCACATTGCCCAGTGTCATATTCTGTTCCTAAGTGGGCACATTTTTTAAGCCACCATATCAGTCACCATTTTATTTCATTCACTGCCATGTCAGGTAGCATTTCATTCTATCTGATTGAAAGGAAGAGTATGTGATCAACACACACTCACACGCACACAATTTCAATATGACAGTGCCCTTTTAGTATCTGCCATAATTTCTACCAAACAGATCATACACTATCGATTTGATCCTTTCAGAAGAATAATGTGCCCACAGAAGTGCTTGTCTCTCCAGAAATGCATCAAATTGCAATCTGTCAGTCATGCCAAGGCCATGAGCTGAGCAGCTGTCGTTACTTCTGTTGTAATGAAAACATGGCAGTAGCTCACTCTTAATTGCCTGTTTCTTAAAACCATCTGGCTGACGACGTTCACGAGAAAGACAAGAACAATCCGATCCATAAATATCTAGTATCACAGTGTGACCAGAGGAGGATTTCACTTATTTGTTTTCTTCTTGAAATACACCCACAGAAACAGACATAGCTAAGGCACAAAGATTGTGTTCGCTGTGAAATTTACTAGATAGCTTGTGGTCCCCTGGTTGTGATGTCTGGCACTGCTGAGGCCTTTGTTATTATCCAGTACACAATATCTTTTTGTATTCTAGGAGACAACACGGCCCCTTCCAGTTTTATCTTCCTCTGAGTATGGGCGACGCTTGCCACCTCCGTCCAACCAGTCGGGGCGCCAGTTTGCCCGTGTCAACATAATCCGAACCGAGTTCTTCCGGAAAAACGGAATCACAAGAACGGTGGAGGAGGGATACGGAGCAGTCGTCCCAGTTTGAGCCGCATTCTTTTTACTGTGTAATGTTATGTCAAATACAAATATATAGAGTAAGTGGATTCAGTGACTGATGGTGTTTGATGTATGGTAATTTAATTAAATCCAGTAAGTATTCTTTTGTGATTACATTCTTAAGTCTGTTTCGGACACTCTGACATAAATAACAGACGTGGGTATATACAAAGTTTTTAATGAATAAGAAAGTGGTGGTGTCCAACATGGCAACACTTTCGTATTTGTATTCTCATATTCTTACAAAAAACTCCTTGTTTTAAAACTTTTTTTGGCTGCACACACAGTGGCCTGGCTAAAACACAAAAAAGAGACCGGACAGCGCAAACACTCATGACTTCTATCCGCTCCTCTGAATGACTGAGACCATGCAAAAGTATTCACATGTATATATATATATATATATTATATATATATATATATATATTTATATGTTTGTGTATGTCGGTATTCATATGTATGTCTAAGCACTTCGCAGCACAGTGTATCTATGCTATATGGTGTGTGTGGATGTATATGGATTCTGTGTCTGTGTGTGTGTTTCTGTGTGGTTTCTGTGAAAGTTCAAGGCATGACAGTCCCTTGGGACAGGGACCTGGTCATCTCAGTGTGAACAAAGTAAGTCTTCAGCTCCCCCTTCCCTTTGACATTGATGATGCCTCGACAAGAACAAACATAGCCCAGGGTCTGTAACACTCGGCTTGTCTCCTCTGTAACCTGCACCGGGGGGTAAAGAAAAGACGGAATTATGAAATCCTCTCACAGAATCCTTTAGCAGGAAAAAAATAATAAAAACATGGAATAAGCAGAAGAAACTCTTTGAAACTGTTGCTCACTTTCCCCTAGACAAAACCCCTACATGCCCACACACATATCAACAACGCCTACACAGTGCAAACACACATACACAGAGAGCAAAGAATGAGAAGAGAGAAAAAAAACCTGTATTTTCCCCAGTACTCCTGTGCTCTCCATTCTGCTGGCCACATTCACACTGTTGCCCCAGATGTCATACTGGGGCTTTTGTGCTCCGATCACCCCCGCTATCACAGGACCGTGGTTTATCCCTAGTAAGACATCACAATGGTTCATCCCTTGATGAGGCTAACGAGAACCATGATTACAACTGATTAGCAATGGTCACCGGCCACCATTGTTAGGATGTGAGATTGTGGCACTAGTACTACAGTTGCTTAGCCATAAACTCCATTTCTTTGCCTTACCGATTCTTAATTTAAAGTCGTTGAAGGAATGTTTATTGATGACGTCGAGTTTTCCAACCAACGCAAAGGCAAATTCCACCATTGTGCCGATGTGCATGTACTGTCTGTCGTCCTGAGGCAGAGGAGAGAGCAAAGGTCTTCAGCATCAAGCCTACCCGCACTAATCATCCTCCCTGACAGAGCACTCACCTTATAACCAGAGGCATGCTTATATAACGGAATATAACTGAACTGCTTGACACCAATGATTCACATAAACTCACATGGCAGGGCACTTAAGCCTCACTGTTATGGAGCATGCCATGGCACATGCAATATCCTGTAATTAGTGCGTTCGGTGTAATCAGTGATGACACTAAATGGAAAATCATGACATGTAACTATTATCATTAGGCCTAATTGTCTTGACTGTTCTTGTAAAACCAGATGCCACAACAGCTCGCCTATGTTATATTCGAATGAGTTATAGCTATACGTTATGACCTGTCAACACAACTACTGGTCACTGTTGCAAAAATGTCATTATGGTGTACATCTTTTCAGATCTTTTTATAATGCAAGACTAATCTAAGACTTATAATGTCATAATAATTGTTAATGTAGTAATGAGCAAGTTGTCATTCACTAACCTGTGTACATTCTGGTCCTGGTGCAACATTTAGACCTGTGGCAGCCATGTACGTGCTACCAATAGTCTTGATTTTCTCCACTCCACTGAACTTGGGCTTTGACAGAAGCTAAGGAGGTGGGGGAGCAGAGAGAACCAGAGAGAGTCAGTATCCACGCTGGCCTAATTCACTGCATTACACAGATTCTATGAATCCTATCACAAATCCTATCTGGCTCATTTCCATTGTGAGTTTTAGGTAAGCTAGGTCATAGATTGTCTGAAGAACAAGCAATTGGCAGTGCTAAATAAAAGTGGACGGTATAGAAATCACTACAGTGTGCAGTTTTGCTCTGACTTACAAACTGTAATATTTTAGAGCTTTTTGCAACATTTTAGGTACGTTTTCTGAGGAGGTTCAGTGAAGGGTGCCCTCCTAATTAAGCTGCCTGAAGGTAGCAATGACTACTGACAACCGAGGCTGCCATGCCTGTCAAGAGGGCTGATGATTTGTTGTGAACTTATCAGGAGATGCTATTTGATCACGCAACTGGCTCATTTCAGCATCCCATTTTCACCTACTCAAGCTTCTAAAGTCCTGATGGCTATGTCATTTGAAAACCACTGCACAAACATGGACATGCAGCATAGCGCGCAGACTGCGGAGGTGTAACAATAACAAATAAGACTCGCTATGGTCGTCATAAGCACCTCGTCAAAGTCTGCAGTGATCTCATTGAGGAGCCTGAGACACTCGAGTCCCTCCTTGTTGACGTCCGACTCAGTGTAGAACTCCTTGAAGTCTGGGATGGAGGCGAACATCACACACACCAGGTCATAGGACTGGTGGTAGAGGTCCTGTGGAAATTCAAAGCAGAAGTAAATAAAAGAAGGCAAAGGCTTCTATGAAAGTCATCCACTGTCACCTTACATGGCAGATCCATCAAGCTATTTATTATTGTTCTTTACACCAATGAACAACAATAACCAAGACATGAGCACAAAAAAAAACACCAGGAATAAATAACCGGGTACCTCATTTTTCCAGTTTCTTGCCAAGAAGTGCTCAGCAACATGGGCAGGTAGAACGTTCTCCAATAGAACGCGGTTGAGGTTCTCCATGGTCTCAATCTCCTCACACTCCTTCTTGAACTTGTTTTTCCAGACGAAGTCTAACCTACAGTAATATTCATTCTGTTACAAGGGGACACAGAGGCAAAGAGATGACAGACATCTGATCACCGTGTCCAAGAACAGGGCACAAAAAAAATCATCACAGCACACTGTACTGCACCAGATCACTAGTTTACAGGTTGTCTGCAACTTTACCCTATAGCCTGACTGGGTTGCTGAGACTTCACCTCTAGGCTGAACAGTGTAAAAAAATATTTGTATTTGTTTAAAAGAAATGCTGTTCAACATTGTCTCTCTCTCTCTCTTTCTCTCTCTCTCTCTCTCTCTCTCACACACACACACACACACACACACGCATGCACACTCACACACATACACATACACACACGCACACACACCCACACTTGTGCAAATAAGCCCAAGTGGTTTAACAGCTGCTGCAGCTAAAGGAAAAACAACATAAATCCTCCTAATCTGATTGCATACATCAATGATTCCCTTTAGCAGATCTATAACACTCATGCTCAGTCATTCCTTTATGTAAAGAGGGTTTGAGATGACAGTTATTGTAGCACTAAAGTAAAAACCATGAAAATGGATTTCAAATAGAAATGTTTGTCATTAGGCTCATTAAGTATTCATACAGTAATGTGTTCTCTCTTCCTCCCTCTTTCTGTCTCCCTCTCTTTCCATCTTACTATCTCTTGTTTTATCATCCAATTATAAAAGCAGTGAATAAAGTAATCATGTCTTTTATGGTTTAAAAAAAAAAAACTCAGACTTGCACCAGAGAGTCACAGGGACTGAAGGTGCCATGTCATACGCTCCATGTTAAAACTAGCAAAGGCAGAATATTAAAAAAATAAAAATAAAAACAACTACTGAGCATCTAGGAAAAAGCCACCGCTAAAGCTTCAGTCTAAAGCTTCACTCCGTAGCCCCCAAAGAGACAACCAACAGAGGGGAGGGCGAGCTAGTCAGTTGGCTGACCCGCCGGCACCAACCATCTCTCGGTTTATGCACGACTCGTTGCGCCTTGTAGCCCAAGGAGAGCCAAACGCTGTGGCAGTGCGCACTGCGTCCAGGGCTTTTCTAAACAGAGGAAATGGTGGGAAATGCATGCTAAAACAGTAGACAGCTCTATTGAGATAAACAAGATTACAAGACATGCAAGGCTTTTTTATTGTTGTTGTTGTTTCTGCTAGCTGTGTGTGTGTGTTTGCCACTAGTCAGGGCATCTGGATTCTGTGTTGTTGCATTTGCCTTTAGATTCAATTGTAAACATTTAAGTGTGTTTGTATGTGTGTCTGTGTGTGTGTGAGAGAGAGAGAGAGAGAAAGAAAGAAAGTGAGAGAGAGACTCTTCTCAAGATATTTGGATGTTACGCTGTTGTTTTTGCCCTTTGACTAACACAAAATTATTTGAAAGTGTGTGAAGTTGTGTTTGTGAACATGGGGCGGCTGGGGGGAGCAGTAGTGCAACTAATCTAGTAGACTGTTGAACACCCATTACCTCCATTTCAGTGCCACCTCTCCAAGATGCCATAATTAAATCTTGCCCCAAAGCAAGAGGGCTCCAAGGGCACCACCATTCTAAATCCTCATAAATGAACAAACAGAGCTGGCTGAAGGGGTTTCTTCATTAGTAAATATGTCACAATAAAAAAAAAAAAAAACTTAAAAAAATCTCGATCTCTAATGCTCTAAACATGCTTATCAGAGGAGGACAATGTTTACTTCATCATTCTGGGCTAGTGTGGGAGTTTCTACTTCCTCCTGTGCTAGAGATCGTGGGTCACCTCCAAAGCACCTGTTTTAAATGAGATGTGCAAAAGTTATCTCTTGAGTTTATGCCAAGTAACTGACAGATTTGCCAGCGTGAAAGCAGACCTTTTGCAGCGTATGTTAAACAAGTAATAAATGACTCTTCCTTAATTGAATGTTTTCATTTCAAGTTTGTATTTATTTGACCTGT
>PYXC01001262.1:1325000-1355000 GCA_015244755.2 Tenualosa ilisha
CTTTATTTTCAAAGCAACAAAACAAACAAACAAGAACAACAAAAAAAAAATACACAAAAAACAAGGCGCCCAGTCTGCAGAATACCACCTCCCACAGTGGTTCAGCCTGGAGACAAAGTATTAACGGCCTCAAAGCACCGTTGAACGGCATCAAGGACAAATCTGCCGTGGCCTATAAACTCTACTTCTACTGTCTGGGGGAGAAGTGAGAACATAGACACAGCACTTACAGGAAGATAGAATTTGTCCTCTTCAACAAACTGGCCTGGGGAGCTGACCATCGTCTCATTGGACATGTTGAAACTGGGGACAACCACAGTCCCTGCTTCCTCTAGAAAAAACTAGACACACACACACACATACACACACAGAATGTGGGTTTTTATATAATATCTGTTGGCTACAAATAGGCAAGGACACTATGTAAATTTGTATGAAAAGATGGGGTCAGAATGTAAAATAATTTGCATCAAAGCATTACAGAGAGCAGATAAAACCAGACACTGGTTTATATAAGCAGATTCAGTTATGTATTTAGCTCACTGGGCATTTGAAGTAGTCTCAAACAGACTAGAACACACAATATGAACACACAATATTATGCATGCACACACAGACTCACTCATACACACACAGAGAGCAAACAAACACTCACTTACACACACACATACTCCTAACCAGATCTGATTATGGCCTGGTGTTCATTTTGTTCAAGAGCAGACGAAAAACAAGGAGGTGTAGAAGGTGCGAAATTAATCCAGGCTAACATGGAAACATCCACATCTCAGCATCTGCAGCTCCTCTCTGGGTGTTGAAAGCTAGACGCTAGCAGTTTGAGAGGTGATGGAGGGCAACAGGCTCAATCACTGAATCGCACACACACACACACACAAAAATAAAACAAACACACACAAGCTCCCCTGGTCTATGCCATAAAGCCACAGTGACCTGTAAGTGGCCTCAAATCCAATCTGAAACGCATCTTCAGAGGCATCACTGCCTGTGGGTCCTTCAGGCTAATCCACAGTGATGGGGAGCGACCGCAACGGCCGTCTCTGACCAGAGCCTCCCGCCATTTCGCACATTAAAAATCAATACGGAGATTGCAGCAGCACTAACACCCTTATCACACTCAATTCCAAGGTGAAGACTCTAAGGGCAGCACTTCGCCTTGTGATCCCGTGTGATTTTCTGTGTGTGTGTGTGTGTGTAGGTGTGTGTCTTAGTGTGTGTGCTGAGTGTATGTGTGTGTGTTTGTGTGTGTGTGTTGAATGCTCTTGCTCATTGCGATCACATTAAGTGGCCCCTCAGTATTGCCACACATACACAAAGCAGGGCTGGTTAGTGCATGTCGCCCTCACTCTAAAGGTCCCAGTGACAACTTTGAAAAGAGCTTCTTTCGCTCTCTCAGCAAGCCAATTACTCTAATTGGGCCAATGCACCCTTGCAGCACGGCCTTGCTGTTCATAATGCGTTTGGGCTACATGGTTGTGTTTTTTAGCTAAAACTGACCCAGAAACAGACGATGGGCTCTACTGTGGTGGTGATGTTAGAAGTATCGTGCAAAAGCATGTCATGAAGCCCCTGCTGTTCTGTGCCTTCATATGTCACTGCGGTAAGTGACGGGAACAGTGGATGATGGTGCCGGAGGGGACGGTGCTTTCGCCATGTTACGGCGCGTAATTACGACAGGCTCAGTGGTGGAGGGGTCATTGTGTTGATTACTATTATTGAGCCTGACCATTACCAGCAAGAGAAGGGGCCACATTGTCATTATGATGTTTAACAACATTAGCGAGAGTGGGTCTGTCACTTTAGAGTGCCAGCACCCCCTCGCCGGGATTTACAAGAAACAAAGAAAGAAGGAAAGAAAGAAGGAATGAAAGAAAGAAATAGAAAAAGTGGGGAAAAAATAGAGTGTAGAGTTAGGTGGGCTCTCTGTCACTATTCCACAGTTCGCGGCATGTGAGCGTGTGCATGCAGTGGTTGTCATGACGACGACAGCAATGCCAGGTACACAGTCATTAGAGAAGTGTACATGTGCATGGAAGCTTTTCAGTGACTGTCGGGGGGGGGCATGGCGTTGTGAATGGTGGTCGTCGTGGCGCTTACCATGTTGAACACGGCCATGACCAGGATGAGGGCGGTGGTTGTCATGGTGAGGACAAGTCGTATCCAAGGATTGTTGGCAATGATCCTCGAGGAGCTTGGAAGCCAGGGCAGAGAGCACGAGGCTGCTTTTCCCCATTGCTACGGCAACAGGACACAGAGAGGCAGAGAGAGAGAGAGCGAGAGGAAAGGGGAGGGGAGGTGAAAACAAGCTCTCCAACACTTCCATTTTTTGAATCAACTATTCCAACTCCAGATTGCCAGAGGCTGCCATGTCTTTTCTTTTTCGTTAAAAAAACAAAAAAAAAACAAAACAAAACAAAAGTCAAAAACACATGAATAAACATATTTCATAACAGCTGTCACTCAAGCAAAGGGATCAACACAGAAACTCCAAAGCAGAAAAAAACAAGCAAAAAAACATGAATCTTGTATTCATCTTCTGTCTGCCTATCAAAACCATTGGGTGGACAGAGATCTTGAGATGGCAGCAATGCATTTCAAAACAAGGTTAACGAAGTCATCCTCTTTTAAAATCTTTTTCCTTTTTAAAGTGAGCACAGTTCTGCTGAAAACAGCCACCAAACTCTTTCAAAACCCTTTACATAATAAAAATAGGGCTTGCTTATAGAAGCTCAGCATTGTGATAATTGATTGTGAGTAGCTGTTGAATTTCCCTGTGAAAGAGGGGCCCTATTGTGTTTACCCGTGGAGTGGTCCTCTTCACAAGCATCAGAACCTCCTGGAACAACAGGAAGCAGAATGCGTCCTGAACACGGGTCAAAACTGATTAAAATGTTTGTGTCGTCCCTGCGCATATGCGACCTAGGTCAATGACATTTATTGTCGACAGGGAGGAACAAGAAGCATCTTTGAGGACTTTAACCTCGGGTTCAAATCAGATGACAATATGGAGATGCAGCACTCATGAGGATGTGGCTGTCATGCTGTTGCACATGCCTCAAATGGCACTGTGTCTGCTAAAGAGAGTGTGTGTGTGTGCGTGTGTGTTGCAATGTGGGTACTACACTTCACCTATGGGCAACACAGCTTTGAATTTGAATATGTGTGTGTGTGTATGTGTGTGTGTGTGTGTGTGTGTGTGTGTGTGTGTGTGCACATTCGTTCACTGTTGTGATGTGGTCAGCATAGGTGTGTGCTAGCTGTTGCAGGGCGTTCCATCGTTTTTATCATAATTAGCCAGCGACTACAGTAAAAATGCTTGAAGGCAGAATGGAGTCACACACCATCAAGCTAGTCTCACACACACGCACACAGCGCTTTGTGTCCCAGTAGTGGGGTTTTAATATAAGACCCCTGATACAGTAGATTCTTATTAACCACATCCCAGCTGCACTGCCATGGCAAAGAACAAAAATATCAGATCGGCATGATTAAAGCCCAACCGCTCCCATGGAGTCAACTGTTACACAGAGAAAGAGAATAATAGATCACATGCGACCTAGAAAAATATGTCATCTGTTAAGTAAGTGGTGGCAGTGCTGTGTTTTTGTTTTTTGTTTTTTCTTCTTTTTTCATTCTCCGAGAGAAGAGAAGACACACAAATGCAGACACACACACACACACACTCACTCACATACACTCACACACACACACACACACACACACACTCGTGCTGAGGTTTTTAGGTTACCAGCAAAGCACAAGGTCACTCTTGACGGATCCCGTTTATTCAAAACAAGCCCATTTTTAGCAGCGCAGGAGGAAGTATTGTGTGTGTCTGTGTGTGTGTGTGTGTGTGTGTGTGTGTGTGTGTGTGTGTGTGGCATGGGGGGGGGTATTTTATTACTCTGTGATGAACAGATTGAGGGCGAAGGCGGTGCGGTTTGGGGGGGGGCACAGGGGGCTCGGTAAGTGGGTGGTGCCGGAGTTAACAGTTCATGAGGTGAGGGAATCACAGGTAATTACAGTCACATTCAAACTGTGACATGGGAAAGTGCTGGTGGTACTGACAAACACCCTCTTTCTCGAGCCAACACACAACTAGCACTAGAACACTATGATTAGACAGCTGCAGACATAGGTAGACACATTAATTGGCAGAGATAGATAGATAGATAGACAGATAGATAGATAGTTTCCTTTTTAAAGTGGCAGAAACAACAAAATACACACATTTTAATGCATACAAAGGGATGCTCGAGGACCAGGGAGATCCATTAATTGAATCTGACCTGTATTTGTAAGTCTCTGCTGAATAAGAATCACTAAGAATATCTCGAAGGCTGTATTGTCAGGTATCTGTGGAGTAGTTTCTTTAAATCAGTCTTTAAATCTTTTTGCCGCTGTACATCACATTTCACACATGTAATCTTTTCACATAATCAGCTCCCAACACACCTTTGTTGGACTTGAATGGAGCGATGGAATAAAAAACATAATTTCAATCCCTGAATTGTGAAGTGGTTTGATTTAATACACGCACGCACACACACACACACACACGCAAACAATGAGCTCACACACACAAACAAAATATGCATTGTCACAGTACAACCAGAAACCACTTATGAATGACATTTTTCGTGTGTATCTGCACTGTTGCCATGGTCATGGGACCAAGAGGTTGTAAACCTGATAGTTCCGCAGTGAGAACAACAGGATGCTAAGGGGAGGGAGGGTCAAACTCACCAGGATGTGGCCGGCAAAGCAGATGATCAGGATCAAAGCCAGGAGCAGAAATGCCAGACCAAACGAGATCCCCAGCGCAGCAGTTCTACAAAAACAACCCAACACATCTGTATGCCTGCATGTGTTCATTATTAGTGAGAATGGAAAAAATATCCCCAAATAAAGAATACACACAGTCTCTTTCACACACACACACACACACATACACACGCCCCACATACTCTTTCACACTAAAACCCGTCTAAATGCACAGCTCATCAATGCAATCAAAAAGCCATGCTCCTCTCAACAAAGTTTTGTATTGGCCTTAATGGAGCTTTAAAGCTCCTTTTAATGCCGTCATGAGACTAATTTACAGATGAGGTCGGGGAGGGGGGGGTGTTGGGGGGTGGGGGTGGATCAATATGGGCTTTCAGCGCTGAGAACACACTCTCAGTAGACACCACCGTTAAATCAGAGGGACGCCACACAAGATTTTTCTTTCCCTCTTCATCTCCTTCATCATCATCATCTTTTTCTGTCTGATGTCGTGCTTAGGGAGTGAGATAGACATTGCTTCTCCATCAGGTGGGACACGGACTCAAAGAATCTATAATTATCTGCTTTCTGTCGTCTTCAAGCATGCATGAGCATTGATGTTGGCATTGTCACTCAGCAATTGTTGCCACTTATTGTGATTGTTTGCCAATTGCATGTATGCTAAAATTACAGCCATATTGTAAGTTTAATGTGGGATTTTTTCCCCCCTGTCCTCACTCTATGGACCTATTGTCTATTGTTGATACAACTATACACAACTATACACACACACTAAACACACACTACACACACACTTATCAGAGTAGCCCTTGCGAGTAATTGATCTGCATCGTATGTTATTTACAATCTGAATCTGAGATTTCAATACTTGGGTAACTTACTAAACTCACAAAAATAGGCTATGGCAAAGACTCACAAAAGACACTATATCTCATCAACCTTTGAATACTGGAGGCAGATGGAAGACCCCTAAGAAAGAGACCTCAGAAATAGGGCTGCAACAACTAATCGATTAAATCGATTAAAATCGACTATTAAAATAGTTGGCAACTATTTTAGTAGTCGATTAGTTGAGTCTGTGGTGTTATAGCCAACTGATATAAGTACAGTTGCAGCAGGAAACAAATCAAAACCACAGTAACACTGACTTGGATGGCTGGATCATACAGTATACTGATCAATGGGTTGGATGAGGAGCGTCATCAAAAAAAAAGAAGAGCACCAATGTCGAGCCTTCTTTAGTTGACTAGTTTACGTGACGAAGTCCAAACGGGAGAATCGTAAAAAAAATGCACACTTGAGAAATGGCGGAGGTGAACACAGACACTAATGTTACAGCAGGAGAGGCCAATGTTAGCAGAGACAAACATGTACGACCCAAGTCGTCAAAAGTATGGGAGCACTTTACATTAACACCTTCAAAGAACAGTGTTAGGTGCAAAATGTGCACAGCTGATCTGGCATGGCATGGCAGCACAACATCACTGCGTGAGCACCTGAAGAGGAAGCATGTTGGAGCCATGGATGAAGGAGATTCACGGTAAATTCATGTTAAATAAAGATATCTCTCACAGATTTATCTAGAAACTATTTTTTTTAACTTAGTCCAACGTGTGTCCGCTTTGACTTCTATCGTAAGGGTTGTATGTGGTCTTTTTGGATCATTTATGATTGTCAACAGTTCGCTGTACGCACTTTAGCTTAACTCTGTGGTCAGTGATCGACATTTTGGGGGGGGGGACGACAATTCAAACCCATGTGGAGACCCAACATGTAGGCTACTTTCTGCTGGTTGCCCACTAGCTATCTATGCTAGCTCACGTAACATTTTAATCTGATATGTTTTTTTTACATGAAAAGTAGTTGGGTTGCATTATTGGGAAAAGTTAATCCCAACATTTTAAACACAACTTATTGTTTGACACGATACAACTTAAACCGAAGTTGCTTGGTGTTAGCTAGTTAGCTCATGTTAGTCGCGATTGCATTGGAACAATGTGTCTCTAAGCTAACACCAGTTAAAGGACGCATGTTATTAATTCCATGTCGAAATGGCGAATCATTGACATCATATGCAATTGTGAACAGTGATACAGCTCACAGAAATACTTTCCCCTCATTTTATTACTTGTTACTAGTTAAGGTTTAGCATATATATATAGTTAAGGATTAGCATATATAAGATGCCCGGTGACACTACTTCTTATGAGACTAGAACTGTCCGTTTTTAGTCATTGTACAGTTGAATTACATTGCCGTTGTGTTATGTAGTTTTTAGTCATGTTCGCTTTATTCACCCAATATCTATGAACGTTAAGATGGTTTGATAAACGTTTTCAAATATATGTTTATTACTCGGAGGTCACGTCTGAAACAGCAGTAGTCAATTAGTTTGAGAGTTCCAATTGAACACATCCTTCTTGGCTGAAACTTGAGCAATATCTGGTCAAATATATTAATAGTGCAGTAATTGCACTTACCTTTTGCGTCTAATTTAATTTTTCCTCGTCTGCAGTAACAACATGTATGTTTTAGTTAATGTGCTTTACTGTACTGATACTATGCTGTCTCTCTCACCTCAGGAAAAAAACAGCCCAGCATTGGTGACTACGTTTCAAGGAGGAACTGCACACCACAGTGCAAGCAGCACTACAAGCAGCTGGCCTCACTGACAGCATTCTCAACATGTTGGTATCAGACATGAGGCCACTATAAATGGTGGAGGATGGTGGATTCAGAACAAACACCTTCCACCCTGGTTACACACTTCCCTCAAGGACTTGTGCATCCCTTGCCTTGCACCTCAACACCATCAGAGCGACTCTTCTCAGCTTCAAGGTGAGAGCCAGTCTCAGTCCAGAGCATCTGTACATGTTAACGTTTCTGCATTGCAATGCAAAGTTTGTGAGTGAGTGCAAGTGAGTTTATTACTGTTGAACCAGTCCTCTATGGTCTATGAATCATATGTTAAACAGAAAAAAGTCTTTATGTATTTGCTTTATATAATTGTTGTTCAGCTCATTTCAAGCTGAAGACTTAAATGTTCTTTTTCCCCCTCTATGAACGAAAAAAAGCTCTCCACACTGTACAAAGTCATGTGGCTGTTGTCATTACAGTTTTCAAACAATGCTGGTTGCAATGGAAAAAATAAAAAATAAAAATGTTGGTTGCCCTTGATTACAAATTTTATATTATAGATTTTGTGTTTTTGTTTTCACTGATTCTGCTGCTGAACTTTATTTTTATACTGGTAATATATATTTTTTTTCTGAGTTGTGGGAAAGCAACCTTTGTACGAATATACATTTCTCCACTGCCATGCAAATTTTGTAAGTGAGTGCAAGTGAGTTTATTACTGTTGAACCACCCTATGACCTATTGTTGAAGAGTCATGAAGAGAATTTGTTTTATTAAAAATGCTGAAAATCGAATGTTTTTTTCCTTCTTTTTATCCGATTAATAATCGATTAGTCGAAAAAACAATTGTCAGATTAATCGATTATGAAAATAATCGTTAGTTGCAGCCCTACTCAGAAAGTTCCCTTGTGTCTCAAAGGAGGAGCCTCCCATCAACCACTTTTTTGGTGTGGTTGTCTCTTCATTTATATTACTGTGTATTGACATGTTGTTTATTTCATCTATACGCATTTATAATAAAAAAATATTATTTGGCACCAATAAAGAACATCTAGTCCTATCCAGTCTAATGCAATACTGTCTGAATACTCACTTTGGGAAGACTAGTACCTGAAAACTCACTTTGGTAAGACGAGTACGTGAATACTCACTTTGGCAAGACAAGTATCTGGACGATGAAGATGCAGAAGAAGATGAGACAGGCACAGGTGACGTAGTACTTGAAGGCTGGCAGGGTTGTTGCTCTGTACTGTATCAAAAGATGAATTTGTTTGAAGAAATAAAGTTACTAAATTCCAAATATTATGTTGGATGCCAGACAATTCTCAAGCCTTAATTAGCTTGAGGTAAGTTTGAGACATCTTTAGTACTTTGCTTCTCATACATAAAATAATCATGATTACACAACTACCTCTTTAGAAACTTGTTTGTTTGCATTCGACAGTATTGCTTGTACCTCATTTTCCAGCGCCTTGTTGTGAAAGAACAATGAGATTCTTTGGATATCTTCTGACTTGAGCCACTGTCTGAGGGCGAATGGAGAGAGAGAAAGAGAGAGAGAGAGACACAGAGGGGAAGGAAAAAAAAGAGTGGGTTCTTAGCATTCCGCTAGCATGCTCCTAAGAGGGACTGCCAGAGAGCATGAAGCCTCCCACAGTTTAGCATGACTTATTGACATTGATCAGACAGCTGCTCTGCGCTCTGCTGTCGACTTCAGGCTTCCCTCTCAGCCTATGATGCCCAATCAATGGGGGCGTGGGACGAGGAGCATGTTCACTAAATCTCCACCGAAAGTCAATGTACTGACTCTAAGCGTGCTTTCGCTCTCTCGCTCTCTCTCTCCCTGTTTCTCTCTCTCTCACAAACACACACACACACAGTGAAGCCACCTCCAGGAAATAAAGAAATACATCACTGCCAGCTGGCAAAGGGGAATATCTTCATACAGAAATTCCTCATGATAGGGTGCAGTTTGTAAGAGAATGATTTGCACACTATTTTCCAAACCAGCACAGGAATAAAAAGCCCTGTCTATGTCTCTCTCTCTCTCTCTCTTTCTCCCTCACACACACACTCTCTCTCTCTCTCTCTCTCTCTCTCTCTCTCCTCTCCACTTACTTTTGAGCATTGATGCCATCAATGGTGCGGATCATCCTCTCATTCAACTCCTCCTCAAACCACTTCTTCTGCGATTTAGTCCTGGAGAGAGAGAGAGGGAGAGACTTAAGCATCTGCTGAAGGACTGGATAAGAGCTCGTTCAGACGAGAGCCCTCTTGACCAAACTGCTTTTTAAGGCTGATGAGGCAGACATGCAGAACATACCTCTCCGATCTCCTCTGGAAATGATACTGGCCCATAGGCACATCCTTAAGGAGACGAAAGCAAAAGTGTTTACAGCTTTTCCAGAACTTAACAAATCAGCAGTGGTAAACAAACACGACTGAATTCAGGAGTAATTCATTCAGCAGTTACACTGTAAAAGCTTTTTAAAGAGAACAGTGTGCAAGAATTGTCCTCTTAAGCATTAATGTGCCTGTATAATTATAATTTGAACACCTCTGCCGTATGCACATGGTCTGCTATTGATTACAGTTTTTTCAATTGTTTACACACAAAATCTTTACGTCACACAATTTCTGAAACCTGTCACTCAGACAGACAACTACATAGCATAGCTGCCAATTGCTAAACTTAATTCTCGGCCCTGAGTTTTCAATTTTGTAAAACCCTTTTTGCAAAACACAACACTCCATACCTAACAAATACTTCACAAATAAAAATTTGGAAGTAGGTTGTTTTCACTTGTCTGTTGTCTTATCTGAAGGTCGAGTTTTGATCAGGGCATGACAATATTGCAGAGTGCACATACTGTCTCTCACACACACATTCACACACACACACACACACACACACACACACACACACACATCACACACACATAGATGTCCATGTTCAAGGTCTGATCTAAATGAGCCAAAAGACTTTTCCCATTATTGCCTGTCTGTATGTGAGAGTAAAGGTGTTAAGGAATAACTGCATAAGCATAAAAATGAGTGATGGATTAAATAAATGAATTGGAAATAGAACTGATTGGCCACATTGTCATTAATGTCATTGTTTGTCTGTGGGCTCTAGGCTTGTGTTGACTCACATGGGTGTTGATCTTGCCATTCTCGTTGGTCATGCTGTCGCGGTGGTGCAGGTTGGCAAAGGGCTTTGCTGCCCCCCAAGACTCCAGGTAGCGGGTCATTCGCACCGACGCCCTCATCTTCGCTCCGTTCAGCGTGTGACGAGACTGGGGACTTCTTCTCTCCGCCTAGATGTGTTTGTGTGTGTGTGTGTATGTGTGTGTGTGTGTACGAGTGAATTTGTTGTTTGGAAGTGCATTAGTGTGTGTGTGTGCATGTGTTAGGGGATCACCACATAAAACAGTTGGTAACACTCATATTAACACCCCCAAGTGCAATGCGCACATCACAGCATAAGCACTTGACACGCTAGAGACAGACAGACTCCTGTAGCCGCTGATTAGCTAATCTGCATCCGCACAGAAGATTATAAATAAATCCACTAATTACAGACGGCGGCGATATCGAAGCTAAATTGAGCTAAAGCTCTCAAAACGCCACAGCTCCCTTTTTCCGGTGGGCAGATGGAAAGGAGAGAGAACGTTCGGCTATCTCGGGCACCACTGGACCTCCCACTCAATCGCCCGACGCTCCCAGCGAGCAGGGAAGGGAACAGAGTGGAGGCGTAAACGGGCGCCACAGAGAACCCAAAGAACCGGGGGTGCGAATGAGCAAGAGGCCCCCCGATGAGATCCCAGACAGCTGCTACTGTGCCCCAAAGCAGCACTGCATAAATATATGTGACAGATCCGATGAGTTTGTACACATAAATAAATAAGTCGATAAAATAAATTATTTTATGAGCTGCTGCCACTGGTGATAGAATTGAATGGACAGCCTCTAGGTAGACCGTTCAACAAAAAAAAAAATGTAAATTTTCTTTTTCTGAAACTTCTCCGCTCATAAAACTCACTTGCTGGAAAGTTTTAGCATTGATTACAGTTTGTTGACTGGTTCTCTTTGGGACATGAATCATGATTTAACTCAGTTTGCACTTGAAGAGTGAATGAGCTGTCAACACTTACCTTTGGGTTGATAACCAGGTATGTAACGACTCCATGCTCTTTGAGGTATGGGTCTCGAATCTGTCCATTCCCCTCCTCCACCTTATAGGCCCCATTCAGATGCTCCAGGGTTACTGAGGAGATGTGAACTCGGCTGAGGAAAAGCAGACACACCGTATGCAATGTGACCAAAGATCATTTAATACTGACCAAGATAGAGCAACATAATACGTTAATAAAACGGGAGCAAAGGTGAATAGTTACGGTCTGCATAAGTGGGAGTGTCACATAACCTCACAATTTAAACTTTTCAAAGACCTTCTGTATCCATTGGCATCTGGGGGCTCGACTTTGGTCTGGATAAAGGGGGATTTTCCCCCCTCTCCCTTGCGACAAATAGAACACGGAAGTAAACGGACGTTTGTGCCACTAGCTCCACTTTTACCCTCTCTGACCTATAGTTCCCATAGCATAACATGAACAGCAACTAAATACAATTAGAGCACAACCGTCCCCGAGTTCATTGGCACATGTCACATGGAAACTGATCGTAAGGCTTTGTTGTTGCTGTGATTCTCCAGTTAGACCTCAGACTAATTTATTACGAAGGGATATTCAATAGCCAGCTCAGACAGCAACAACAACTTTTAGTCCTTCAAGTTACATAGCAGTAATCGATGAAGAAGTGAAATAAATCAATAATGACTGAACCCCAATGTTCCCCATGAGGCTTTAAGCCTTGAACCCAAGACTTAACCGTCAACAATCAATGTCATGATTGGCTGCCAGTTAAGACTTTGCGGTTTCAGGCTTAGGGTTGAGGGGGAAAAGGGACTCAGTTATCGAGAGCATCTGATTAACAGCACCAGTGGATGGGGACACTTTCACCTGACAGCATTTTTTAGGTTATTTACAGCTACCATTGACGAAATGTGTTGTTTTTTTCAGACTTGACACATACCCTGGCACACCTCCGGCCTCCATGTGATTGGCCAGTGTCACGTCATGTGACCACACGTCATACTGCCACTTCTGGAGGCCGATGACACCACACAGGACGTTCCCAGAATGCACCCCGACGCGCATGTTGATATCAACTCCCGTGGCGTCCCTTACCTTCCTGAAAAGACAGAGAGTGACAGAGTATGAGAGAGGGTGAAAGAGTGATAGAAAGACAAAGAGAGAAAGAGAAAAAGTGAGAGACACTGTAAGAGAAAGAGACAGAGAGAGAGAGGAATGGTTCTGTGAAATGATGCGGTTTTCTCATAACTTCTCCGTCATAAACTGGCAGGCTCTCTGACATTCTCTCATATCTCTGCTCCACTAAAAATACGTCCGGACTATTTTTATAATGAGGCAACAGAGTAAATATCAGCACGGGCCATGGCATACGCCTGCCAGCAGTTTGTGTTTGCTCCACACCGGGGCCCGGCCAGCCATACGCTCCCAGCTGTATGCGGATCACCTTATCATCTAGATTTCATATTGTGTTTGCACTGAGGCCTCCGCATGGATGAGCACATCAGTCACACACATAAATACACAATGTGTGTGTGTGTGTGTGTGAGTGTGAGTGTGTGTGTGTGTGTGTGTGTGTGTGTGTGTGTGTGCGCGTGTGTGAGAGGGTGAGTGAGGCAGTGTAGGAGAGACGTATCGCCCGCCACACCTTCTGTGTGTGTGTGTGTGTGAGTGAGTGAGGTGGTGTAGGAGCGAGTGATCACCCAGTTCAGTGTGTGTGTGTGTGTGTGTATGTGTGTGTGTGTGTGATTGAGAGTACCTATATGCATTGCTGTGACCTCGCCATGCATGTTTGTATGTGTGTGCATGCGTGCGTCCATGAGTCAGTGTGTGGGTGTTTGACTGTATGTGTGTGTGTGTGTGTGTGTGTGTGTGTGTGTGCATATGTGTGCACATGTGTGACTGACAATCACATTATTTCAGTCGGCCAAACACCAAGACTTTTACGTGGCGTGTCACAAAATAGGAGGTGGGTATGCCGGCACCACAGTCACGCCCTTAAATGGATTTTGTGTGCCTGTGCGAAATAAGATGGAGACAGACGCAGAAGGGGTGAAAGGTGGAGGAGGTGGAGGAGGAGAAGACGGTGGAAAGACAGCAGCAGGGGAAAAAAAAGATGAAATCAGGCGTGTAATATGTGTTCAAAGGGCAAACAGAGACATAGGAAGAAGAAAGAGCAAGAGAGAAGGGGGGGCGGAGAGAGAGAGTGAGAGAGAGAGAGAGACAGAAAAAAGGGGGGAAAGAACGATAGGGGTGGGTAAAAGAAATGGGACATATTCTCTGTTCAAAGGGAAAGCAGAGACAGAGATAGAATAGGAGGGCTGAAAGAGACACAAGGCAACGAAAAGCAGGGGAAACATAGAAAAAAAACAGAGAAAATGGGTAGTCAGTTCGGCAGAGGGTAACAACACTGAGAGACTGCACTGGGAGAGACAATGGTGTTACTGATGAAGGAGGTGGATGGCACTGAAAAGAAAAACAGAAAAGTAAAGGACTAGAAAAAATGTGGCATTTACTTGATAGCCTCACACATCTCCAGGCCCATCTTCACACAGTTTTTTGCATGGTTGGGCAGAGACTCTGGCAACCCTGATACACAGTAGTAACAGTCCCCAAGGATCTTGATCCGCATGCAGTCATTCTCCTGAGGATGGCAGTGGAGAAGGAACAGGACAGTTAGTTTTGCACAAATTTAGATCATAGACTGAAGCATTTACCATCATTTCTTGTTGTGGCTGCATGTGAAAGCAACACAACACTGACGGGCTCCTGAATGCATATCATTTCCGGCTGTATCTGGCATATGATCAAAAGAAATTGATCACCTGTCAATACCCATACAAATATATGATGATGAAAGTAATCAGCTCATAGCAATTATTGACTTCTCCAAGAGATAATGGACAAAAAGTGATTGAAATGACCTTGTGACACCCATTTGTAAAGCTGTCACGACGGACACAACATTGAAATCGATAAATTGAAAAAGTAGTAGACACTGGCATTAAAACAACCGAAAATAGAATTTAAAGATCCAAAATCATATTATTGCAAAATAGAAAAAAAAGAATATAAATCTCAAGAGACGTTGATAAGGAAAGAGTGAAGAGAGAATGTGCAGCGGTACCTTTGCAATCTGGTCAAACTTGCCAAAGAGCTCGTTGAGCATGTGAACGAGTTCTCCAGGGGAGCAGTCGCTGGCGAGGCGGGTGAAACCGACTATATCCGCATACAAAATGCTGAAGCCAGACAAGTCCACAGACACACAGGGGAGATAAAAGAGACCATATTGGAAAAAAGATGGAATATTGCAGAAGCTCTCCAAGCACAAGTGATGGGTGACATTAGCTTGACAAAAGGCTTCAAGGCAGCAAAAAAAAGCCCATCTGTCTGCAAGGCACTGTCAAACACAACACAAACACACACACACACACACACACGCACACACACAGACACACACACACACACACACACACACAGACACACGCACACACACAAGCACACACTTATATCATGTCTTTGTGAGGACCCACGCTTGGCTTCAAGACTCATCACATCCTAAGTAAATTACAGAGCTGAAGCTGTTCTTTAGGGGAAGAGGATACTCAAGAGAGCCATCATTATCATGGAGGTCACACAAGACAACAGTCCAAGCTTGACAGACCAAAACAGCACACACACACACACACACAACACACAAACACACACACACACAACACATAAACACACACAACACACAAACACACACAACACACACACACACACACACACACACAACACACAAACACACACACACACAACACACACACACACAACACACACACACAACACACACACACACACACACACACAACACACAAAAGACCCTTATAATGAGCGGTGTGTTGTCACCCCCCCTCTACTCCTGTCCCTGCCACACTTTCAGCATGATGAAAAAGATATTACAGGCAAGGTAAAGAGCTTTGAAGCAGATAGGTATTACTTGAAAAAGAAAGAAGGACTCACTGCCCTTCAGACTGATGAGAGCCTTTTTATTTATTCGGCTCTGTATCCTCTGTGAAATCTGTCCTTTGTTCAAGAAAAATATTGGAAAATATTGGACCCCAAAAGAGAGAGAGAGGGGCTGAAATCTTGATAAGCATGAAAAATAACAACTGTGTGAGACAGAAGGGTTGTTGCGTTGTTCAGACAGATCTCTGATCAGTAATCAGCAAGATGGTCCAAGGTGAATTTGTTTAGCCTAAATACTTTCTTGTCTCTGCTCTGTTTAATTTGGACTCTCATGTGGGATCTGAGGAGGAGTCCATGTATGGCAGTGAAGGTCCCATGTTTGAGACGTAAAAAGTAATCGTATTCATCTTTCATTTCCTGGGATTTTGCTTGATTAGTCATTGTGCTTTCAGGGGAATATTAAAAATGGGTATAAATGCTTTGGGTTTTCATGCGAACAAACAGAAGGATTTTCGATATTGGCTAATTTTTGGTTCCAAATTAGATCAGGGTGATGTACGGTTTCTCTCTCTCAGCTAATACTGCCAGTTCTCAAATCTGCTCTCCAGTATAACAAAATACCCTGAAGTCTGGAGTTAGTCAGCTCCAGCCATAAAAATCTGATTTATGTTTTTCATCAAACACACATTAATAGCAAGTTATGTATCATCATAAGCTATTTATTTAATTAGTCTACTTCACTCTGTGGTTAACTGACCTGTTTGACACAAGCAGCGAACACATTTTTACTGTGCTATATAATTATGAAACACAACCCACACAGCACAGAGAGCTTTTGCATTCTTCCTTCTAGAACTTTCATGTTTCACCTGGGGTCACAACACTGTTGGTTAACTTAGTTGCTGCACTTATTAGTTTTGTATAGCAGTATATATTAGTTTTACTTATTAAAAGCCTAATTGGTGTAAATGAGAATATTGCACTGTTGCTATCCAAGTGGCTGTTCACCACCAACTGGGGGCGCAGAAACATTTTGGGCCCCTCCAAACATTGATAATAATATCTAAATGTTCTCTGGGGCCCTCTATCAGTGCCAGGCCTCAATATCATCCAAACTACTCCCGCCCTCCTCCCCTGGCGGCACCCTGCTACCAGCTACAAGTTGACAGTGCTTTACGTTAGCCCACTGAGATCCCCTTGGGTGCCAAGTGAGAGAGTGGCTGAATTCCAATGTCCCCACTAAGCTACTGTATATAACCCGATCCCTCAAAGACTTAAAGTGATATTTTGGAGTAATTCCAGTCATAGCCCTGCTATACAAGCTTGCTGAGCGCTGTCGGTAAGAAGGAGAATGAGAGGAGAACTAAGTCAGTGAGTTTTGATTGTGTTTGGCAGGAGTCACCTGACGTTGGTGTGCCTCTGCACATAGAGATTGTGGAAGTTGTTGGTGTTCTCCGCTTGGCCGAAGTTGGGACCTTTCAGCCTCTGGATGATCTCTGCTTTCATCACTCTGGCAATATGGGCAGGGAGCAAGGACAACAACAGGCGCTCCTATTGGACAAAACAAAACACAAGACCTTCAAGACGATCTTTCAAGTGATTCATTAAGCATCTTCTCTGCCAGAATGATCTAACTATACCTTCGCTCAATGGGATTCCTAACTGTACACAGACAGACATTATAGACAATGTGGCAATAATACCATGTCATCTCCAAATGGCATTTTGAGAAATGATTCGCAATGGCTTCTGTCAGTCTAAATCATACCCTATTAAGGGAAAGTTTACAGGGTCCACAGGTTGCTAATGGCTGTCTTGAGAGTGATATCCCGCAACGTCTTTATTTTTGCGAATCCTAGGGTCTGTTCTCCCTGAGCCGCAAATGAAAGCTAAATGAGCCGTGTTTGAGCGCTGTGCAGTCTCCTTCCTGGCTAGGAGCAGCGGGGGATAAAAACAGGTTAATTACCCCATCTGACTCAGGCACTTTTTACCCGCCATTTAAAAAGTAGGCGCTCACGCACAGGAAAAGCTTTTTAAATAACGCTTCTCTGAGACATTATCGTGTAGAAATAGAACAATAAAGAGAGAGAGGGAGAGAGAGAAAGAGAGACCATGAGAGGGCAGCAGACAGAGAAGAGGGATAGGCTGGGATAGATTGAGAATGAGGGAGCGGTCGCTATTTCCGAGCATAAATTGATTGACGCTTTCACATGTATTTCCCTGGTGGAGAGCATGGACGAGCGGGTGGGTGAGTGTTGCCAGCAGGAGAGGAGAAGACCAGGGATTCACAGTAGGCTAAACAAAATCTGCCTACCCTGCTTTACAAGCACATGGATAGCTTAAAAATTGCAACAGATAACAGATAATGAACCAGATATGTTTTTACTTTCAGGTGTGCAGAACCTTTAGAGAAAAGCATCTACCAGTGTCTGATGGCAACACATAGGCTATTATTATTCACTTTAACATAATAGAATTGGGAATATATTAACAATACACCTACAGGTCTGTGACTAACACTGCCAATAGTAAGAAGTAGTATGCATAGTCACAGCTCAAGAGTGCTCAAGATATAATGGCCAGTTGGTCTAGTTTAAGAGTACGAAGCCAGACTCAATGGTTATGCTGAATGACTCCATTTGCAGTGAAATGGGGGAGTTAGTTGTACGTTAGTCGGACAGACTGTTGTAAGTGATGGCAGGCTCTTCTTCCAACTCACCATGGAAAAGTAGTTCAGGGATAAAGATGAGGCATGAATCGAGAGCTTGTCGAAAGCCTTCTCCAGAAAATGACTGCCAAAATGCTCTCAGACCAAAAAAGAAAACACACACACACACACACACACACACGCGCGCGGGGGAAGAATGGAAGTGGAGGTAAAAAGCCTATGTTGCCACAGAGGAACCAGACAGAGAAGCGATTGCAAAGGGACGCAGAGGGCAGGGCGGCTGAATGAACACAGTGCAGACACAATGGAGACGGTGCACTAAGGCTGGGGCACATTCAGTTAGACTTAATTACACTGATTAGCTGGGTGCATTTACAATGAGACAGTCAGAGAATTACCTGGGAGAAAGACGGAGAGAAACATAGACACGTACGTGTGTGTGTGTGTGTGTGTGTGTGTGTGTTCGTGCGTGCGTGTATACTTGTAGCCAAGGGTATATGTTTGTGCGTAATTATGAGCAAAACACACACACACACACACACACACACACACACACACATAGACACACTTCAAATGACATTTGCAGAATAATGGGAAATTTGGTTGCACATTTCTTCAGAATAATATTTCACAGGGGATGAGTGATAACCCCACTCCTGTACACACACACACACACACACACAAATATGCACATACAAAAACACACACACACACACACACACAAACACACACACACGACACTATGCCCCAACAATCCGGCTTCTCTTTCATCTGTAGTGCAATATTTCACTCTCACACCCACTGCTGGATGGAGATATTCCACATAAAACACAGACCAGCCGTATTTGCTGCGAGGAGGGGGTGATTTTTCTAAATTACAACCCCCATCACCACCGCCACCACCACACACAACCCCACAACCCCACAACCACCAGCCTCCACCCCATCTAAATCCAAACTCCAGAGAGGGGTGGTTGGGTGGAGGTAAGAAAAATCTATTTTTGGAAAGTCAGGCTCACTTCACCCTTGGGTATCTGGAACCAGGAGTGTTGCTGGTGATATATAAAGACACCGCACCGCCGCCGCCATCAGCACAACGCTGTCTCCTTTTCAGCTGCAGGAATGAGTCATACCCCCCCTATACACACACACACACACACACACACACACACACACACACACACATACACATTGCTCCTTACACACACCCAACCCCTTTTCCCCTATCCAAACCCCATAGTCCCCAAGGTGTCCAGCAACAGTGCTTGCTGTTGTAATCACTACAAGTGAAAGCCCACCACACACACACACACAGAGAGAGAGAGAGAGAGAGAGCGAGAGAACTCTCTCACACACAAACACAATCACTCACTAACTTGTACACTCACACAGAAGCAGACAATGCAAGCCTATGAACAAACGAACACTGATACACACACATACACAAACACACACACAGAGATTGAGACAGTTAGACTCCAATTTTGGTGTGCAGTCGAGCTCAGGGGGAAAGACTGTTACTCTGTTTTTGAAATACAGCGCTTCTCCGCCACATCCAATAAAACGAAATCCCAAACACACAGTAAAAACCCATCCACAGTCTTATTGGCTGCCTGCTCAACTGGAGATATATCAGAGACTGCACTGAACATAACGCACTTGAATATTATCTGCAGGGGAATGCATGGTGTTCTCTAATGCAATCCCAGAAGATGCCAGACTCTGAAGACCAAACATCATTATGTTCAGTGTCATGACCAAAATGGGTGCAACCTGGGGGGAGTTTCTGGAAAATCCTTTTGGCTAACTTGTGTAGCAATCTTGGTAATTACACCATTGCTTGTAGTGATATAACGACCAATAGCAACAGAAGTTAGCGATGGCACCTTCTAGAAACTTACCCCTGACTCACTGAGGCTGACAGCAGAGGCTTGTTGCGTACCTGCTGATGCTTCTCGAACTCCAGTTTGATGGGGGACTTGATACAGTTGCAGGTGTCCTGGTAGGTCTGCCGCAGTGCCTGGTCCATCAGGTGTTTGTGGTAGGCCCCCGCCAGGTTCCCACAGATGAAGATGATGATGTTGGCCAGGATCTGAATGATGAATGAAAAACAAAAACATACAGACAGCTCCAAGAGAGTTTCGATAAGCTGTTCCTACAGGGCTTCCGTTTAAACATTCCGTATGTTATCTGTAACATTCTACAACACCAATAAGTTTCATATCAGGTAAGGAACATGAGAGATGGGGAACATCACAGACTGCCACTCTATCTGTGGAGCCATTCATAAAATCTTGGAAGGTTACCTATTTTTTCTGTGTGTGTGTATTCTGTTATGTCTGCTTAGTCTGTATGGATTATAAATTGGACCTCAAGTTGTCAATAAAGGTGATGATGATGATGATGATGATGATGATGATGATGATGATGATGATGATGATGAGAGTGCAGAGAGTGACCAGTCAAACAGTCTTAGAGTAGCAGTCCTACAGCAGAGCAGAGGGGCGAGTAGTTTGGGAGTACGATGGGATATCAAGCATTCTATTATAAACTTTTCACTCAAGAAAGAAAAGAAAATGAAAGATGAAAGTTTATTCATTTTGTATGGTGGTGGTGGTGGTGGTGGGAGGCGGGGGGGGGGGAGATTGGGAGGAATGATTTTGATTGTTATTGCAAATTCATTGTTCATAATCAGAATGTCCTTTGCTTGAAAGGGTGGGTCAGGAGGATATCAAGTGCGACGTTTCGGCAATGAAATGAAGGGAGATGTAATCAGTTCATCAGCAGAATTTGCTCAAACATTACACCAGCGCTTGTCAGCCTGTTTAGCACAATTTAAAAATAAAACCCCTGGCCTTGCTTTGGAGTTGCATTTAGCATAATAATGGCACCATTGACTCACACTCACTTAACACCTGTTCAGAAATGCTTTAATAGAACAGGAGCGAAAAAGAGAATAAGGAGAACAGGGTGTCTTTTATGTCACAGACAGGACACCGTGTGACTTTCATGAGGCATGTCAACAGCAGACAAGGAAATGTACAAAGGATGGGGAAGCAAGAATTCCTGGTCTCAAGACTCACTTGGTCTTTGTAAATCCTTCCTGAGCTTTGAACCTCATTAAGGTGGCTTTCTGTCCTCAGCTATAAAATGAGATATCAGGGGAGCGCAAAACAGGAACATGACACACGACATCGCTTTGCCCAGAGCGCAGCGCTGGGTCGTTCATGAACTCACTGTCCGCCAAGTAAGATCACAGCCAAGTCTACTTCTATTCTTATTGCTAATTGGCATGGCGACAAGCAATGTGGAGAACAGAGTGTTAAACCAAAAAAACAGCTAACGACGAAGAAAGAAAAGTTTTTCAAAAAGAAAAAAAAAAAAAAAGAAGCTCATTATGATTTGCTCTGACTGTTGCTTCTGCATGAGAGGAAAAAAAGAAGGGATAGAAAAAAGAGAAGAAAAAAGACCTGTTCTTTTAATTACTCTTCAGTCCCCACTGCTATCGTTCACCCAGGCTTTATTACCAGACGCTGCTCGTCCAGAAGAGGCAATTATGCGCTGTTTTCCAAGCATTAAAGACGCTAAGTCAACAGCCTCATTCATTTACTTAAATCAGCCTCCCCTCCTCTCAGCCCTACCTCATCCCAATCAGCAAACAGTGTTTGCCTTCACAGAGATGGCAAATGCTCTTGTGTAGCCCTACACTTTTACAAGCTTCAGGAAGGGCTTATTATCAGGGACACAGCATTTGCTTTTCCAACTAAAAGCCCTGTATTGCTCTTCTTTATCTTGTCTTAGCTCTCAGTCAGAGGCCCCCTTGAAGCTCACCTCTGCGGGCGATGTGTTTGCTTCTCGTTCTCCACCTGCTGAAGGAGGTGGCAGCAGTGCACAGCGCCTCGTCAGCTTGCCCACAGCTGAGTTTGATGAGTCAGGTTGTAATTACAAATGGTGGCAGTGATGAAGTCATATGCATGTGTGTGTGTGTGTGTTTGTGAGTGTGTTTGCGTGTGTGATGGCTGAGAATTTAAAGATGAGGAGAGATGTACAACTCAGTCGTGAGCAATGGATCATGGTTTCGGATCAGAAGGAAGGCAAGGGCAGTCACTTTCTCACTCGACCAGTTTGCTAGCAACAAGTGGGTCCCAGTTCAAACTCTGATGAGGACTCCTCTATAGTACATCCACATGACGTCCAAAGAAAGAGGAAAAACAACTCCATTTAAATCCTCAAAGACACCATTAGGGAGCTATATTTTGCTCCAAGCAACAGCGTACTTTAGCGTCCTTTTTGTGCATTTGTGTGTGTGTGTGTGTGTGTCAATGTGTGTGTGCTTGTGCCAGATGATGATGGGGTGTCATTGAGCTCCAGGCAATGTTAGTCAGCCCTTGCCAGTGAATAGCCTTGGTCCTTATGGACTGACAGTGAAAGAACAGAATGGAACACACACTGTAATCCAGGTGCAGGCAGGTCTTAAGAGTGCGGCGTAATTAAGGTCGCATAAAGCCCCTGGAGGGCCCCCAAAGTGATAGAGTGGTGCTCGAGCAAGCAAGATGAAGGCGAATGCGTCTCTCCACAATCTCATTCAGGTGCTGTTACAGGAACTGAACGACTGGTGTGGAGAGCGCAGTTCAGGCATCGGATGGCCTTGAAAGAGAATGTTAAGGAAATTGCCCCCCCCCCTCTCTCTCTTTCTCTCTCTCTCTCTCTCACACACACACACACACACACACACATCCACACCCACACAAACACAGAGAGACAAAGACACACTCCCATTCAAAGACACCCACAACAACAAAGGCACCAACACACCCATACACACACCCACAAAGGCACTAACACACCCCCCCACACACACACACACACACCCACACACATTCTGTATTCTGTGTTATTCTGTATGCTTCCATCCCCCATAGGGAAATAACAATAGAAATATGTATTCACATCTGGTGCAGGCACAGGTGAACGATTTAATAAAAAAAGAGTTAATATTTTAGCTTCTCCATCCTGATTTGCAATACAATGAAGCATATTCATGGGAAAACATGTCATTCATATTTTATGCTGCTCTCCAGAGCACTTTATCAACAGGCTGGTGGTACACGTTCGCTATAGCTCAGAGCAAAGTTAGCATAATGCTGATGTCTTTGTTTTGAAATTAAGTGCTAAAATTAGAAGCTGACAAATTAAGACTATTCCAAAGTGGTGACGCACAACAACATGAGTTCATTTATTTATATTGATGTGACAAAAATAATTCAACTATTAAGTGTTGGTTAAAACTTTTAAACTTTAAAGAGAGAGATGGAGAGAGAGAGAGATGGAGAAAGAGAGAGAGAGAGAGAGAGAGCAAGGCTAGTGAAAAAAACTGAATGGGGAAGCACTAGGAAAACGTAAATGATGTGTTGAGAAATCCATTCATAAGGATGCTTGCATCCTTGTTTGGTTTTCAGTCCACAGTTCCACAGACCAAAAGTCTCCCACAGTTTACTGCCAGTGCCCGTAAGGGTAAGGATGACCTTTAAGCACCAATAACCTTTTCAAAGCTTTACTCGTGCTTTGTGTGTAGATCAGTGGTGGAGTATATGGGATATTTCATAAACTCCTTCCATTGTCTTCAAATAGGATATGAGATGGCAATAATAATGTACATGTATACAACACCACAATCAATGGGGTTGTGTGAATGACAGTTGGAATATGCTCTTGATGAAGAACCTTGCAATATAGATTGGTTCTGAACACAAATGTGGTGTAGGCCGTTTCATGAGAGTTTAATTATAAGCATCATAGCTGGTTCCACTGGGTTTCTGCTTCAACGTTCCGTACGATTGTATGATGTGAAACAGAATGTTAAGTTGTTGTCTTTACCATTGAAATGGTCTATACATAATATCAATGTGGAGTAAACATATGATATTTACATCAAAGCATTTACTGCCTGAGGGTCTTTAAACCTAGGCAGACCTGTGTGAATTGGAATCCACAGTGCACAGAGCCACAATGAATTGATCAGACAATTAGTTCAGTCGATCGATTAGGGTTGTTCTCAAGCCACACCGACTCAGAAAGGCTAGAGAGTAAAAGACCACAATGTGACCACAATGTGACCACAGTGGTTGTTTTTGCCTAGGAGCTGTTGGTGAAGTTGAGGAGGGAAAGTCTATCCGACAGCGGCAATGGCAGCATGAGTTGAGACTGGCGGAGACTGCTGGCAGGAGAGACAGCAGCAGAAGACCCGGCTGTTTGCTGAAGTCTACTGCCAGTTCTTCCTGTCCACTGGAGTCTCAAGGGTGTGTGTGCGTGTGTGTCAGCTTGTGCATGTGTGTGTGTGTGGTTTATTATGAGTGTGTGTTTGTGTGTGTGTGTGTGTGTGTGTGTGTGTGTGTGTGTGTGTGTGTGTGTGTGTGTGTGTGTGTGTCCGCCTGTGCATGTGTCTGCTTGTAAGTGTGTGTTTGTGTGTGTGTGTGTGTGTGTGTGTGTGCAGGGTTGGTGGAGCTGGAGAGGGGATTGGAAGGTTTTCAGGGCTGCTTGTGTATTCTATGCTGCAGGCACCTGTCTTTAAAGAGGGAAAGACCCACCACCACGCCACGGAGCCTGGCAGATGGGTAAGGACTGGGCAAGGAGCCCAACCTGGCCACTTAGTCAGTCTCAGCGTCCACCCACACACCCACTCTGATCAATCAATCTATCTCTCTCTGTCACACACACACACACACAAATCATTCACCTTTTAACCACATGTCACACTTCATTCACTAAAATCTATCTTTCTACTGATCTTTCTTTATCAAACCCATATTAGGTGTGTGTGTCAGTGTTTGTGTGTGTGTGTGTGTGGGGCTCATCAAGCTTCGCTTTCGATTTTCTGTCTGCTACTGACACCAGTGCCCAGATGCATATCAGAACAGACACTTTTGGACTAATTCCCTCCTCCCATCTCCACCTCAATCAGACTCTCTGTCATTTCTTTTTTCTCTTCTCCCCTCTCTTACCTTCATTCAATCTTTTTCATCATCTTTTTTGTTTCAATTTCTTTTCTCTCTTTCTTCAATTTCTTTCACTTCTATTTATTTCTTTCTTTTCTCTGTTTCTCTGGACAGGACATCTCATTGTCTTGTTCTCCCTGTCTCCAATTCTTTCTCTTCTTCCTCTCTTTCTCAAAATCTCTCCTCTTCTTTTCTGCCTCTACCTCTCTTTATATTCTTCTCATTTATTCTGTTGCCTTTTTTTGTCTGTATTTGACTGCATGACTCACTCACCCCCTTTCACCCTCTTGGCCTCTCTCTCTTTCTCACACACACACACACACACACACTCTCTCTCGCTTTGTTCTACTCTCTCTCTTTCCATCTTTCCTTTCCCCTTTCCTCTCTCTCTCCCCTCAGTCTTCCTTTGCCATCTCTTGTTACCTCTCTGTATCCATCCATCTCTCTCTCTCTCTCTCTCTCTCTCTCCTCCCGTCCCCCTCTTGACCCACCTGCCAGACGAGTGGCTCCAGGTTGTCTGTGGTGGAGGAGAGGCTGATGCTGAGCACCAGTGTGTGTGAGGTGGAGGTCAGCACGCTGGCGATGACCGCCTCCCGCATGGAGAAGGGCAGCATGGTGTAGGCCACAAACACGATGAACAGGAAGAAGGACACCTATGGACAGAGAGAAAGAGGGAAAGACAGAGAGCGACAGAGAAAGAGAGAGAGAGACAGAGAAAGTTGCCACAATGTCAGAGAACACACGGTGATACCAACATTCATTAGTATTCATTTCCCTTTGACCAACTGAAGCACTTGGGAATACATTTGAATCTGATTTACATTATCTGGCCAGTAGACACTATTTTCCATTTTAAATGTATCCATTGTATTCAAATCTATGCACTTACTAGAAACTCCTTTTATTCAGCACAACTGCATACTGAAAACTTTTTATATGTTTTCATCCATAGGTACTGAACCCATGTAACTGGGTGAGTGTGTGTGTGTATGCCAGCAGCTTACTTAATTCAGCTGTGGTGGGTAACACCTTAAGTCTCACTAGCGACTTTGGCAGGTGATAAGTTATACTATACTTTACAATACTTCAATTGTGGTCTTCTCTGAAGGTATTGCTAGCTGATCAGTCTCCTTGTAATCTAACATTATGATCCTGCAACCCCCATAAGTCCTGCTAAACACTGACCCAAGCATTAAGACATAGTTCTTAAAACTACTCGCAGTGTTGCCAACTTAGTGACTTGGCGCTATATTTAGCCAAGTTTTTTTTTTTTTGTTTTTTTGTTTTTTTTTAATTAGCAACTACCAACCAGTCTAGTAGCATTTTGGATGCCCATTTCCATCCATTCGGGCCAGTAAATGACATGGAAAACACAAGTAGCCTACATCTGCATGCATGTTCGTGGAGTGACCGACTACAGCACATCTGATCTGCTAGATGTGTCTAAATTGCTAAGGCACCATAAAAGCTATCAGCCCACTGATGGAGCTATTTCACCTCTGTATTACAACCCAAAAAGAATAGTCTATAAAACAACATAGCTCAATCAAATATTTATTTTATACTTTGCATTGGAGAACCTGGCATACGTATGTCCATTTGTTGGTTTGTTTGTTATTTTCCCTCTTGCACTTCCTAGGTAGGTGCCATTTAGGGTCAAACTGTGCTGTAGGTAATTTGGCTCACATAGTGGGAGTGATAAGCACAAGGAAAGGATTTTTAGAATTAATTTTCTGTAAAGACATTCAAGGCCTGGCCTATTGTGACAGATTTCCTCGGAATATCAATACCAATTAATCGTTGTATTTTTGGTCAAAAGACTCTCATGTCTCTTATGTCTCTTATGATGTCATGTCTCTTATGTCTTGTTGGTTGCATGTTTTCATCAAAAACAAGCTGTATTTACAACTTTAAAAGCTGAACTTGCAATATATTTTATGCTACCATTACAATTAAAAGGGTTTAAAATCTAGTTCTCTCATGTAAACAAATACACCATTACAACATGACAACATGAGGCTGAGCGTCAACAAAAAACTGTGGCAAGCGAAACTGCTGGGTGGCGAGTACCTAGTAGTGGCGAGTAGTGAGCAAAAAAGTCAATGTAAATCCCTGGTGTGTTAGCCTGCCAATAAAACCAGCCCCTCGTTCTGCACTTTGTTTCATTCAGAGCGTCTGGACATTCAGTAGTGAGATTTAATTGCTGGCTAGAGGTGTTTAAGTTTGAAAAGATTGGATCAGGCCTGCCTTGACTGATAGCATTCTAGCTCTGCATTCACAACCCCTCCCTCTGTTTGCTGATTAGACAGGTTAAAATGCCTCCTGAGACAACAAGCTTAATGGGATCAAATCCAGACTAGCACTGTAGGGAGATGACGATCAACCAGAAGTGCCTAGGAAGGCATGGCCAGGTATGTTTATGTGTATGTGTTGTTTTTAACATCTTTCCCTACTAGTGAGCTGTCTGACTGGAGCATTAGAGCCTGGAGGAACTACTAGACTTGTAAACCTAAATGTGAAGGTGGTCACCAACATCTCATCTAAAAACTACACCATTACAGTAAGCAGATATGAAGAACTCTACTATTTGGCCTGTAAACAGGTAAGACTCCTCTTTAGACCAAGGCAGACTATCGATCTTTTCCAAGATGAGTTCTCTCCAGAGGCATCTATCTCTCTCTCCTTCGGTCTCACAAGTGTAAGGGGGGGGGGTAAAGTTCCAGGCGTTCTTCTGAAAATTTGGCACGGCTGATTCTATCCGATACAAAGGGCCTCATTAGATGAAGAGAAGAGGCAGGTGTGGGTTCGACGCAGCTGGAGGGAGCACTAGGCAGGCAGGCCAGGCAGGCTGAGGCTCGAACAGGCAGGGAGGCAGGCAGGCGGGAGGCTAGCATCCCTGGGGGTGGATAGCGGCGTGATGTTCCTGGCCTAATTTACCAAACCTGATTCCACCTCTCCCGGGCTCATCAGCGCCTTGATTAACAGAATCAGGTGTGATTCATGAGACTGGGAGAGGAGCCGGTGGGGAAGTCTTTCTGAAGGTGCACACACGCACACACACACACACACACACACACACACACACACACACACACACACACACACACACACACACACACACACACATACATGTACATGCAAACATACACATACACATACATACACACGTACATGTACATTGTGCACACACGCACACACACACACACATAGATGTACATTGTGCGTATACTCACACACACACACACAGTATATTCTCTCTCAAGCAGGGCATTGACTGACACACTGACACACACACACGCGCGCGCACACACACACACACACACACAAGCCTTGACAAAAGATAAACAGGAGGACATGCACCCAAAGGCAAGAGGAAGCAGGAAAGCGATATCTCTGGCTGTAAACATTGTTAATAAACCTTGTAAGGGTTGCAGGGCGAGTCATGTTCCTGCGGAAGTGTGCGGTCGGGCAAGGTGAAAATAAGCATTTGTGTGTGTGTGTGTGTGTGTGTATGATGAGGCTTTAGAGAGGTCAAGAATGACAGCGCTGAGAGGCAGTCACAGATAATTTGATTCCACATGCAGACCATGTGTCTTTCTTAGCCAAATCAGAGGCTGGCAAGTTTTGAGAGGCCATTTAAGGCGTCATCCACGACTTTTCAGCTGTTGATATGCAAGTTCAACCCTCTCTTCCATGCTGCGGAAACATCATGTTGATTGGCTAAGACTATTTATGACTTGGTCTGAGTCATCATTTTTAAATTTTAGACTGTGTTTAAATGCTGCTCTTTGAATGGAAAAACACAGAAGAGGCGGCATTGAAAGCGCTGTGAGCATGAAGTGGATGCACTTCAAAAGAAGGGCCCACAGTAAATAGCTATCTAGCTTTTACCCGATTACTATCATTATTAATAGTTAATAACACTGATGCAGCCTATTGGTCTTAATACATAGTCTTATTGCCATTCTTTAAATGACAAGAACCACTTGAACATATAACATTACCTGAGACATAAACATAGGAGAATTCATGTATTTATGTTGCTATGGTGACCCAACGGGACAAATTGAACATTTTTTGAACATTATTGTGTTTTGTTTTTTTCACCACAGTACAGATGTACACTCTTTTATTACATACGCAGAAATACCTAAACAATAGCCGTTAATACCATACTACCGTATTTGAGTGCAACAATGTTCTTCCCCTTATGTTAGATACACTGCACAAGGAAGAAAAGTACAGGTCGCAAGTACAGCCTCATTCAGTGCTCTTTTACATGTGGTCTTGGTTGGTTGAAACGTAAAACGAGTATTGAGGAGTGCACACAAAAGTACATAGAGCACTGGAGTCAATGTATTCCCAGAATCCTGGCATGTCTTTGTAATGTGCTATACTCCATTCTGCAGCAATGTAGGATGGCCACGGTCACCACTCCATTCATCATCGGTGTACGTGTCAACAATAAGTATAAAAAAAAAACAGCAGAATTAGAAGAAAAAAACTGTAAGAAAAAAAGAAAAAGACAGTCATATTTGTCTTACTTGTGCTGTACAACAACAAACTGTGTGGTTCTGACCTTGAGGGCCATTATGAATGAGCAACAGAGTAAGTATTAATACATTAATTTTCAGAGAGGGAAGGACCTTTTTTGTGGGTTTTTACTTATTTTTATAAAGGCAGAGCGCTACAGTATGTCAGACACTCAATCTGTCTGAAACAGAGGAAATGCTCCTTCCGAGATAGTGTTCAAAGGCAGCAAGGTGTGTCCAAACTAAATGTCTTTGAGTATACTTTT